>JAGTJP010000662.1:0-11608 GCA_020744175.1 Auriculariales sp. MPI-PUGE-AT-0066
TCTCAGACTATCGGCGGATATTTATCGTGCTCATATCCTCTATAGCATGCACTAGATCTCGGCGACGCGGCAGACGCGGCAGACGCCAATCTCCGCGTCGACCATTCGCGCCACAGAACCAGCACTTAGAACTCGGGTTTTTATTCTCGGCAGGTGCGCACACCGTCTCGCAGCCCGTCTGTGCAATCTAATCCTGTTCATTCTCTTTGTAGCATGCACTAGATCTCGGCGACGCGGCAGACGCGGCAGACGCCAATCTCCGCGTCGACTATTCGCGCCACAGCAGCGCCACTTGGAAAATCGGGTTTTCATCGTCGACAGGTGCGCACTCTTTTTCCCAGCCCATTCGTGCCTTTAATTCTTGTTCATGTTCTCTGTAGCGTGCACTGGACCTCTGCGACGCGACAGACGCGACAGACGCCGACTTCCGCGTCGACCGTTGGCGCCACAGTAGCGGGACTTGGAACTCGGGTTTTTATTCTTGGTAGGTGCGCACTCTTCCCCCTAGCCCATTCGTGCCTTTAATTCTTGTTCATGTTCTCTGTAGCGTGCGCTGGATGTCGTGGACGCGACAGACGCGACAGACGCCGACTTCCGCGTCGACCGTTGGCGCCACAGTAGCGGGACTTGGAACTCGGGTTTTTATTCTTGGTAGGTGCGCACTCTTCCCCTAGCCCATTCGTGCCTTTAATTCTTGTTCATGTTCTCTGTAGCGTGCGCTGGATGTCGTGGACGCGGTGGACGCAGTTGACGCTTGTCACTGCGTCGACCATTCGCGCCACAGAAGCGCCACTTGGAACTCGGGATTTCATTGTCGGTAGGTACCTACACTTTCTCTCAGACTATCAGCGGATATTTATCGTGCTCATATCCTCTATAGCATGCACTAGATCTCGGCGACGCGGCAGACGCGGCAGACGCCAATCTCCGCGTCGACCATTCGCGCCACAGAACCAGCACTTAGAACTCGGGTTTTTATTATTGGTAGGTGCGCACTCTTCCCCCTAGCCCATTCGTGCCTTTAATTCTTGTTCATGTTCTCTATAGCGTGCGCTGGACGTCTGCGACGCGGCAGACGCGACAGACGCCAACCACTGCGTCGACCATCGGCGCCACAGAATTGTCACTTGGAACTCGGGATTTCATTGTCGGTAGGTACCTACACTTTCTCTCAGACTATCGGCGGATATTTATCGTGCTCATATCCTCTATAGCATGCACTAGATCTCGGCGACGCGGCAGACGCGGCAGACGCCAATCTCCGCGTCGACCATTCGCGCCACAGAACCAGCACTTAGAACTCGGGTTTTTATTCTCAGTAGGTGCGCACACCGTCTCGCAGCCCGTCTGTGCAATCTAATCCTGTTCATTTTCTTTGTAGCATGCACTAGATCTCGGCGACGCGGCAGACGCGGCAGACGCCAATCTCCGCGTCGACTATTCGCGCCACAGCAGCGCCACTTGGAAAATCGGGTTTTCATCGTCGACAGGTGCGCACTCTTTTTCCAGCCCATTCGTGCCTTTAATTCTTGTTCATGTTCTCTGTAGCGTGCGCTGGACGTCTGCGACGCGGCAGACGCGACAGACGCCAATCTCCGCGTCGACTATTCGCGCCACAGCAGCGCCACTTGGAAAATCGGGTTTTCATCGTCGACAGGTGCGTGCGCCTTCTCTCAGACCATCAGCGGATATCCATCGCGCTCATAGCGTGCGCTGGACGTCTGCGACGCGGCAGACGCGACAGACGCCAACCACTGCGTCGACCATTCGCGCCACAGAAGCGCCACTTGGAACTCGGGATTTCATTGTCGGTAGGTACCTACACTTTCTCTCAGACTATCAGCGGATATTTATCGTGCTCATATCCTCTATAGCATGCACTAGATCTCGGCGACGCGGCAGATGCGGCAGACGTCAATCTCCGCGTCGACCATTCGCGCCACAGAACCAGCACTTAGAACTCGGGTTTTTATTCTCGGCAGGTGCGCACACCGTCTCGCAGCCCGTCTGTGCATCTCAATCGCGTTCTAATCCTTTTCTGCGTGCGCTGGAACTCGGCGACGCGATAGACGCTTGCCACTTGCGTCGACCGTTTGGCGCTACATAATCGCCACTTGAAACTTGGGTTTCCATCGTCGGTAAGTACCTGCGTTTCTCTCGGACAATCAGTGTGTTCTTATCGCGTTTATATTCTCCTTAGCGTGCGCTGGATCCCGGCGACGCGGCGGACGCGACAGACGCCAACCGCTGCGTCGACCGTTTGCGCCTCAGTAGCGGGACTTAGCAAAAAATAGAGAAACATATTCTATACAAAAAAGGAGTGTTTTTGAGAGGATGCCATGGCGCGCGAAATCCACCTCATCGGGGTGAAACGGGGAGCGCCAACTTCGCGCGTGCACAGACGCGCACGGACCATGGCAGCTCAGAGCGCTGGTAATGCAATATATATATATATATATATAACGCGAGGCAAAAATGTGGGCTTGCCTATGAGGAGCGGTACGAGGAGGGGACGAACGAACGGCATTTTGGAAGTAGGAGATCAGACCTCGTCTGCGCGGGTTCGGTCCGTGCCTCCAAACAGTCACAGATCAGGAACCTCGTCTGCGCGGGTTCGTTCCGTGCCTCCAAACACTCACTCACCTTGGGGGTACGTCTGCTTGTGCGCGTTTGCCCGCAACATACCATACATAACCACAACCAACTACACCCCCCTATCAACGATTCCGTTCGGCTCCAGTCATCAAAACTGTACACACCCCACTCAGCCCACTCTCCCGAAAGGTTGTTGAAGTAGGTACAGCACTCAACGCGCTGAAACCCACAGCAGACAACACACGCGATTCACATCCCCCGGCGCCTTTCGCGTTGTCGTCGTCGCCTCCCTCCGTTGCTGTCTCCCTTTCGCGCTCGCCGTCGCCTCCCCTCCGTCGCCATCTCTCTTTCGTGCCCGCGTTCACCATCACTTCCCCTCCCTTCGCGCTCGCGCTCGCCGTCGTCTCCCTCCCTTTCGCGCTCGCGCTCGCCGTCGTCTCCCCTCCCTTTCGCGCTCGCGCTCGCCGTCGCCTCCCCCCCGTCGCCATCTCTTTTGTGCCCGCGTTCACCATCACTTCCCCTCCCTTTCGTGCCCGCGTTCACCATCACTTCCCCTCCCTTTCGCGCTCGCGCTCGCCGTCGTCTCCCCTCCCTTTCGCGCTCGCGCTCGCCGTCGCCTCCCCTCCGTCGCCATCTCTTTTTGCGCTCGCGTTTGCCGTCGCCTTCCCTCCGTCGCAGTCTCTCTTTCGCGCTCTCTCTCTCTTTCGCGCTCTCCCTTTTGTGCTCGTACTCGCCGTCGCTGTTTGCGACCGCCACCGTCTCCTTTTCGCGTGAGTACTCTTGATAGCGCTAACGTGGTCACGGCTTGCCAGGACGTGGCACTGTGCCGCGTCCTCGCCCCCCCTTTTTTTCCCCGCAATCCTACATGCTTTCCGCTTTTTCTCTCTCTTTGGTCGTCTCGTCTCGTCTCGTCTCGTCTCGTCTCGCCGTGTCCTGTCCTGTTTTGGCCTCAATTGTATCATACATACATAAATAAATAAAATAGGTTCATTCTAATCTAGCCATGCAATGAAAATCACCGTGAATTTCCCGAGGGCGGGAGTCACGGCGCCATAAATTTTTGGACATCTTGAAAACGCGACGAAGGGGCTACCTGGTAGCGCAGAAACAGTCTCTACTTTGTTGCGCACACAACAAATTAGCTCCAACTCGACCGGCTTTTCAGTCTACAAAATAATCTCTCGTGTACTATCATACATATATCACCCATGTAATAAAATCACCCCGAGGGCGGGAGTCACCGGTGGCTGGTCCGCGCCTGAGCAATGCCCTGTCTTGGCGGTCTGCGAACGGCCCATAGCAAATAACACGGTTTGAGCATGCACCCAGTCATTTATTTAGCCTGTTTCGCTGACAGGCTTACCTAGATCATGTAATAAATTTAGCGGGTTCAATTATGTGCTTACTTCCGATCGGCCAACTCCGATAAGATGCAGTGTATGTTGATTATTTCCCCTGCTTAATCAGAATGCATCTATATCTGCTTGTAACAGGTCTCCAAGGTGAACAGTCTTTAGTTGATAGAACAATGTAGATAAGGGAAGTCGGCAAAATAGATCTGTAACTTTGAGAAAGATGTGGGTGATCAGAAGCCGTGGGATTCGGATGTTACTTGTGTCATTTGATATGTATGAACATCTACAAGAGCTTTCCTAGCTGACACCGTATTGCAGAAGCGTCATTTTGGCTATACCATTTGCAGTGAGCACCGGATCTCGGCGACGCGGCAGACGCGGCAGACGCCTACCGGTGCGTCGACCGTTGGCGCCACAGTAGCGGGACTTGGAACTCAGTTAAACATTGTCTGTAGGTACTTACATTATTCCTTGACCAATCTGTGCGTTTTAATTGCGTTCTAATCCTCTTCTGCGTGCGCTGGAACTCGGCGACGCGGCAGATGCGACAGACGCCAACCGCTGCGTCGACCGTTGACGCCACAAGAACGGGACGTGAAACTGGTAAATTCGTCGTCGGTAGGTACTTGTGTATTATTTCAGTTCATAGGTGCGTCTCAATTGCGTTTATACACTCTTTAGCGAGCGGTGGATCGCCACGACGCGGCAGACGCAGCAGACGCTTGCCACTTGCGTCGACCGTTGGCGCCACAGAACCGGGGCTTTAACCACGCGGATACGCTTCGGTGAGTCTTTACACAGGCAGCGTTGGTATTCATCAGCGTTTAGCAGGAATACGACTAAGGATACACGTGAGATCAAGGCAACGAATGTAAAAATGGTTATAAGCAGCGAGCGAAATCAAGGAGATCTGTGCCAGATAGACGAGACGGTAGTGATGGCAAGAAAGTTCAATAAGGGGGGCATCATATGTGGTGAGGGCAAGATTCGGGGAGGGGCAGGCCGGACAAGAAAGCAAGACACCAACTCTTCAAGATGGAAGTCCGTTGTTGTGGCTTCATGACAAGGAACGAGAACACAAGATGTGATGAGAGCATAGTCATGGAAGGGGTGGGCTCGACAAGAAAGCAAGAAACGCACAAAATGATCAAGAAATGACGCCGTAATAGCGGGTTTGTGGCGACGATGAAGAGGCTATCCCAGAGCATCGAGAACAGCCTTGATCTTGTCGGTCATCATCGCATTTGCAGGCCATCCATCCTTGATGGACTTGAGCGTGATATAGTGCGCTGCTCTGAGATTGTCGAATGGCTCGTTCCGTTTCAAGAGCTTTGTTGCTGCCTGAAATGCACTCAAAGTCGGTTTGCCCGTGCTGAGTCTCTCGGGAATTGGATAACCAATACCGTTCGTACGTTCACCTGGAATGTGCAAATAGATCATAGGCTCGTAACCAGCCGCTTGGAGAACTGGCTGTCCAGTGGCAGCCGCAGCCGGTAGGTGCGTAGCTGCGGCTGTTTGTGTTAGCTTGAGTGCAGTTGTCGTTGAAGTGTCGGTGACGGCAGCTCGCGCGACCTCAGTATTGCCTAGTTGGAACGTAACAACGGCTTCGCGCGCCGTCTTGGCTGAGTTCGTGGTATGCTGATGCGGCCGGACTGGAGTACGAGCTAGGCGCGACGGCTGTTGCCTATGCGGCGTTGCTGCAACTAGAGGTTTGGTGAGACGTCGGCGTTTTGGCGAGCGATCGTCCTCTACAGCCGCTGCTGCCGAGCCTTGGTGGGCGCACTTTGAGCTTCGCGCGCGTGCGATGGGAGCCAAAGGCGAATGCTCGTCGATTTCTATGTCGGCATGTGGCGTTGGTGCCCTGACTTGCTTCGCCTGGTGACTCGAGGAAGCATGCACGAAAGGACCACTGCTCTCCTTGGAAGCCTTACGCTTAGAGAGAGTGGTCACAATCGCCGTCGTGCTGCTCGGTGCCATAGATATGGCAGGATTAGGTTGATAGAAAACATCAAACGCCTGTTGAGCCGGTTGTGCTTGTCGGATCTGAGGCGCAGTGAAGCTAAATGTCTCCTGTTGCAGCTGCGAGGCGGAGTGTTGCGGCTGTACGGTCAAGCCAAACGCCTGCTGCTCGAATCGCGGTGCCTCGAAGCCAAATGCCTGATGTGGCTGGGTGACGGCGAGCGGGTTAGATGTGGCCAAAAGGCTGTTCAAGTGCGTGACGGGTGTGTGAGGGTTGGGTCCTGTGGCGCCAACCTGAGATATCATAGGAGTGGCCCTCCCTGCCTTCGTCGAGGATTCCGCCACATGTTCAGTGGTAACTGCATCTGCGGTAGATCGCTGCTGAGTGAGCGCGGTGATTGGAGGTGGTTCAGGTCGTAAAACACCACTCTTGACTGGCTCGTCGTCGACTGCAGAAGCATAAGCAGGCTACAACAGCTTCCTTCGAGACAAAAAAACTTGCCATTAACGTCGCTATCTTCATCAGTGTCCACTTCTTCGTAGTGACTGTGTACCACCTCTACTTGCGGAGCCTGGCGTATCTTCTTCGGGTCATAGTCGGAATCGTCATCGCCATCTAAGCAATCGTGAGTGAAGAAGAAATATAAGACTCTTTTGCTCACCTCCTGCATCAACGATACCGGCAACTGCAATGGTCTACTATCAGCATTGCACCTGTAAAATAAAGAAAACACACCAGTTTCCTGATCCCGTCGAGTAGTAGAAGACTTGGAGCGAGTCTTCCGTGGCGAAACAGAAGAAACATGACCTTCATCCCTCTCATCCTCGTCATCTCCATCATCTGAGCCTGAGCTGGACTCTGAGTTATGCGAGGGTTTTGTTGTCTTTCGGCGAGGCTTTGGACCAGAGCGCGAACGCGCCTTGCGCGGCTTGCTGGCCGGATTCTCGTCGAAGACGAAATCAGATGTGCGACGCGGGAAGTCCATGCGAGACTGCATCATCGCTTCTGAAATGCCAATAGTGTCGCCATTGTCAAGACTTGCCCTGTAGGTGCCATGGAATAGATTATACTCCGGTGTACCTTTCAGATGGTCCGGGAACAGAACTTGGGTGCTCAGCATGGCAATGGTGGGAGAGTCGTGACGACCCGGGAGACGGACAAGTTGGTCATCAGGGATCTTGATCGGATCAACAAGCTTCGGCATGTCGGTCTTCATCCAGTGGGTGTACACGTAAGCTTTGCCATGGTCAGATAGGCGTTGAAGTTGTGACTTTTTGCGAGATTTGCTGCCGGGCGGATTTCGCTCATCGTCGCCTGGAAGCGGATATGGAGGTGGCACGGCCCATAAGAGTGTTCGCTGCGTGCGTTTGATGTACTTGATCATTTTGTGGTACTGCCATCCACTTCGCACGGATACTGATGGCCCGGACAACTTGTACTCTGCACGACACATTAGGTCCTAACAGGTCGAAGATAGCGCGAGTGCTCACCGTCTAGCATCGCATTGAACTTCTTTGCCATGTCTGTCGTGACGACCTCGGACTTTGCAACGATCAAGTCTGTGTCGATCGTCGTGTGCCAATGCGCCGTCGGTATCCGAAGCTTGAGTATGCCCCATTCGGGCCGCGCGGCATCCAACGTCTGGTAAGGAATCTTGATCATTTTGAAGTTCTCGTCGTCTGTAACAAGGGCAGACGGTGGATCAGGCTCGCTTGTCGGGCGATTTGTAGCATTGGAGAGGCATTTCGGATTTATTACGTCGCGCTGAGCTCGTCCTGCTGTTTCTAAACCTCCAGGAGCGAAGCTCTTGACGTTCAATGGCTGGAGCAGACTGGAGATGTCTGAATCAGGCATACCCTTGATCCCCACTGCATGTCGAGCGACGGCCAGGCGATCCGGCGGTTCGGATGCTGCATACTTGCGCTGAGGAGGCTTGCGACCTTCTTCGATGCATCGAAGGTCAGAGAGCACGTTGCACTGCACAGATCTAAGGAAACACGTGAGTAATGTAGCGACGCAAGATTTGTGCGAAAGTCCTCACGCGCAATGTTTTGCAAACGAAGTCGCCATGAAGTCGTGATTCCAGGCGAGCTTGTGCTCCGCCCAATCTTGGGCATTGGACGTCGCAAACACCTCCGGGGCAATCTCATACCAAGGATTGGTGCCGGCCAGGATGAAGAATCCATCGAAGTGGAACTTGGCGGCGAGTGTAGAGAACTGAGGTTGGTGATCAATGCCAGAGTTCAGCAATCGCGAGAGAAAATGCTCACAAGCCGTCGAAGGTAAAGGAAATGACGTCGAAACTCGTGGGTAGACTCCTCAACGCCATGTTTGCCCAACGGGTGGTCTATTGCATTCCGAAGCAGTATCTCGTTGCGTTGGTCTTCATCGGGGTACTCCTTGACGAACTTATCGAACTTTTCCGCAGTGGCTTTGAGCGTAGAGTGACCACCGGGGCCAATAAGATCGTCCAAAGCACGACGCAAAGGATAATCTGAATAGGTGGGTGTAAGTAAAGTCCGCGTAATACGGCCAGTGCATACCTGCATCGTTTCGGAGGAAGTTCTTGAAGAGTTCCTTCTCGCCAGACGCGGCAAGTCGAGACTGATAGCCTAGTAAGAGCAGGAAGCCTTCCCAGGGCATCCCTGTTCCCGCAGTGAACAATGAGAGCATCTTCTTGAAGAGAGATATCGTCTGTCGAGTCAACTTGACCTTGAGCTTGCTTGGCCGTCCCTTGTTACCAAAAGCGGTCTGCATAGTGAGGTCGTAGTTGAACCAGTCTAGCCACCCCCTGAATTCCTGCTCGAGTCTGGGCTTGGAGCTGTGGAAGTTGGCCTGAGGTGCTGTAGAAGGGCCGGCTTGGGATTTCAACGGAGTGGTGTCGTCTTCATCGCCAGAGTCAGCGTATTGACCGTAGAACTTCTCGTAGTCATCAGACTCCCAGCCAGCGCGCGCATGCACAGGTAAGTCCTGGTCGCTCCCGGTGTCGTTCTCAGAACCATCGGCAGTTGCATCGATGCGAGCTTTGGCGTTGCGTCGCTGTTGCTGAGTCTCTTGGGCAAGATTGTCGGTAGTGTTAACAACGCAGTTCTCGTCGTCAACGGCAACACCGGGCTGACCCAGGGACGCTGATAACGAGTAATGATGTGAGTCCCTTTAAATTTTGAGT
The DNA here is from genome assembly GCA_020744175.1 of Auriculariales sp. MPI-PUGE-AT-0066. Taxonomy (NCBI): domain Eukaryota; kingdom Fungi; phylum Basidiomycota; class Agaricomycetes; order Auriculariales; species Auriculariales sp. MPI-PUGE-AT-0066. Next base: position 9,080 of record JAGTJP010000662.1, read on the forward strand.
CTCGCTACAGTGCTCACCTTCATAAGCACGGACATCGTCTATGTTAGGCCATGACCGGCCAAACGATGGTGGGCCAGCGTCGTGCACCGGCTCCCCGTCCGAGTCTTCCTCGCTGGAGTAGCCGATTTGCCGAGACATTCGGATCACTTCATCGATGCTCAGGCCAGCGCGACATCGACTCGCATGATGGTTTTCCCACAAGATTGTCCGCACCCATTTCTTGCATGCACGACAACGAACGCGCACGCGTTGAGCATGATCCTCAGCACGGTTGTCCTCTGATGCTAGTTTTTCAGCGTGTTTGAGTGTGTCTTGATAGCAGAATAAGCTGTGTAAGGGGAGCTCTCGTGTCGGCATCGCTTGGCGGCAGTCTTGGCAAGTCAGCAAGTCTTGATACGCCGCGTATGCTCGTGGACCCATGAGATTTTGCACCTCGATGGTGAAGCGGCGCTCCGAAATGGAAACTTCGGGCTCTGTTGAGAGCTCAGACCGTTCTTCGTCGATAGTTTCCAAGCCTCGCCTGACGCCATCGCCGTTCGAAAGATCCGTTTTGATATCGCTACGCTGCGAAGACATCGAACGAGCTCGTTTCGCGAGTGGAAACTGGTCATCCTCAGCTGTGGCGCTTGCTGCTACTGGTTCTTTGACAACCTGTGGTGTAGTCCATTTTGCCATTGGCGAATCTAGGGAGTGGTCAACCGGAATGGACTACGGCGGTGTGAGTATAAGACAATGCATTCAAGACATCACTCACTGAAGACCTGTCAATCGGGCTAGACCAATTATCCATCACTGAGTCCAAGGAATGGTCGAGAGGGATCGAGTTCTGCGGTATTGTGAGGTCATGCGGTGAGAATGTCGGGGGATAGGTTACCTGAGACGACTGTGGATCATGAACCTGAGGCCTCTGACGAGAAGTCTCAAAGCGTCAGCGGCGTGGTCGGCCAGCGTGGGGTCCTGCAGCAGCTCAGACCAGAGGCAGGTCGCGACGCTCCTCATGAGTCCGCGTACCTGGAAAGGCAGTTGTGATGCCAGAAGGTCCTGTTGACGAGCGGTCGCTGCGTCAAGACCTGGAGGTTCAGCGTCCTGTTTGTATGAATGTGAGTTAGCAGATAATTACATTATCCAAAACTCACATACCTGGTCACCCATTGAGTTTGCCAGTTGCATCGCCAAATCTAGGACGGGGTTATGGTAACAACCACAGGACGCTACAGGTCGCGTCTGAGGCGTCGTGTGCTTTGTTTGCTTATGTGTTGCCACAGGATGCTACATTTCGCGTCATAGTCGTGTTGCATTTCAGTTTGCCCGTTCCTGTCGGCTGATCGTGCGATGACTTGATTGCTCGGCGCATTTTGTTGAGCCTGACAGCAAAGCTAACTGTTTGGGCCAGACATTCAATTGAAATTGTTATTGAAACCAAGAAATAGAAAACAAGGGTTCACGGAGGCGAGAAGCGGCGCGCATTCTCCGGTTCGGGTCTGTCAAAAACCCTGACAGAAGGGGATGCGGAGCCGAGGCGGGCGTATTCGCACAATCCTTCGTACGCAAACTCAACTTCCTCGATCCATTCCACAAGATCGGGAAGGGCGTCCTGAGTCGGATAGTCTGCCGAAATGGATAAGATAATCAGGCCAGCTCTTTCACAAGCGGTCAGTACGTGGCCAATTGCCACCATGACCAACTCCGCACGCCTTTCGGATCCTTGAACATTGTCCTTGATGTGTTGCGATAGTCTGAAGTGCTGCTCCCAAGTTGGTGGATCCGGAAGGAGGTGGCCCAGGAGGTCTGTACGAAGAGCTTCCACGCGACTGGTGCAAGTGATAACCTTGGACGACAGCGAGCGTTGGAGCTTTTAATCGAGTTAGTCCTAGTATAAATGAGCTTGAGACGTTACATACCACCATAGTAGCAGGCAGGCAATCTTCCCAGGTCTTGGCTTGGATTGCGCTTGGGAAGTGCTGTTGTTGGCTGCCCTCGTCGTCGCCGCCTTCCGAGCCTGCACCTCCGAAAGAAATCACGGTCGGGTTGATTGGTTCGGGTGAGCTTGGTGGGAGTGGCGAGCGCCGGGCTGGGTGCGTTACACGGCTGGGTCTTGAGGCCAACGAAGAGTCGGGCGAGCTTGGTGGAAGTGGTGATTGGAGTGTTGGCTGCAAACAGCGCACAGGGGTCGACCAAATCGCCGTGTTCATTGTCCTGAATAGATAGCATGTTAATTCATTGTATCCTTGAGAAAGAAAGGCTATGTACTCGATGTCGACAGTACAATCAAGGGTGTCGGTGTCACAAACTTTCTTGCTCTGGCGCCGGCCTTGGTCCCAAACGCGTATTGTCTTCTTGCGCCTTGAGCAAGTCAGCACCAGTATCCAAATGAGACGATGATCACGAACCTTGCGTACCAACGCTGCTTCGAGTTCTTCAAAGCCTGTGTCCGTTCACCGTCTGTAGAATACTTCAGCACACGCTTCGCAGGCGCGTAAGCTAAACGTTCAGTCATGAGCCCAATACAGGTATGAGCTATGCTTACTT
>JAGTJP010000663.1:0-11593 GCA_020744175.1 Auriculariales sp. MPI-PUGE-AT-0066
CTGACCAACACAGTCCTGCAAACGCCGAGTGTTCTCTCCTTGGACGCGTCGATCAGTCGATCTCGCGGGCAGAGATGCGCGGATGGGCAGATCGTCGCTAAGGCTCCATCCCAAGATCTCCCTCTTCTCAGCCTTCTGTTGCTACCACACGCACTCGTCCCCGACTGCTCAACTACTGTTTTGCCCTAAGAAGCCTCGCTCCATGCGCCTTCACGGTGAACTTGATATTTGCCCGGTCCCTACGGAAAGCTATAAATTCAACTCGCAGTTGGTTCTCGGCTGTTGGTCCTGTTCAGTCGATAGGTCATCCTAGGTGCCATCTCGAGTCCTTTCTGCTATCCATTTTACAATACTAATTTGACGATATATAGCATCTCATTGGCAATGCATGTGCTTCGCTCATACCTTTCGGTTGTAGCGCTCGCTGCCCCGCTTGTCAACGCTCTCTCAAGCTTCGCTGGGCGAACAACTACTTTGCCTATGCCCTTCCATCGAACGAGCGTTACGCACTGCTTCAGAGCATGAACGCAGCAAACATGAAGGTGTGTTGCGAGTCAAGGGCATTCACTTCACTGACATTAATGCAGGTTCTCAGAACCTTCGTGAACGGTGTCGGCAGCGGCCAGAAGAACGGAGACAATCGCGCTGTCCCTGACCTCGAGCCAAATGCCATTCGGTGCGTCTAGTGACGCAAAGTCTTGGTAACGCGCCCTGAAAGTCTTGCGACTCGACAGCCAGTATGATGACACAATCCTTAATGCAATCGACCAGCTCATGGGTTGAAGCTCATGCGTGGAACATTAAGCTCCTCATATGTGTCTACGACAGTTGGTTGATTCGTCTTCTCGATGTTGCCGTAGCTGACGATCGTCGGTAGAGAACACTCTCGCTGCTGGTGGACCATGTACGTTTCATTCACAAGCAACTCGTGCTGAGCTCATGAATTTCTACCACTAAAGACAAAGCAAAGTATACGGAGAGCGGCTTTTACACAAGCGCTACAGCTCGGGACGACTACAATCAGGTCCGCAGCAGCTACGATTGTTATCTAATGGGGCTGAGCGATCTCTACTGGCAGCGTATCGTACGTGCTCAACGGTCACAAGAATGCACTCCTGGGCAACCAGACATGGTCATTTCTTGGCAACTACATCTTTGGCTACTCGGTCATGAATGAGTGCATTGACTTGCCACCGTCTGACGACTCTCTCATAACTCATGACGTGAAACATGTAGGCCGATGATCAACCAAGGTGCATCATTTTTTCAGGCGAACCTTGCCTGGGTTTGCAACGTTGCACAGCAGGTAAGTAGTCTTTTATGTTGCATCACGGCAACGACACTGAACGGTTCCCGAGATTCGCAACAACGTGGGGGATAAGAACCAAGTAGGCCAAATTATATCTGATCCTCGTTCATTTCCTGACTCTTGGACACCTAGCTGATTCTTACTGGAGGAAATTCTGCGACTACCTCCGTTCAGAGTACACAGAAGTCTCAGCCAGTGAGGTTCACAATTTATTAATGCATTACAGGTTATTTTTTCTCCTCTTCGTGCCCTGCTGTGGACGTCGTCGAGATCCATGATTACACGGAGTAAGCTCTTATTGAGAAAGGCTCGCTGCCACCTTTGCTAAGCGAACACCTCACTAGCGCTTGGGACTCTTACATTCCTAATGCAATCAGCCAAGCCAAGGCTGCGGGCAAGAAGCTCATTGTGGGTGAATGGGGTAGTTTGTACGGCTCAGAACGCACGGCCAACTTGCAGGACAACATGAACAAGCTCAATAAGCACGGTGTGCCGTGGCTTTACTGGTACGCATCCGTTCTGCCGTTTTCATCTGACACCTGCGACAGGGAGTTCATCACGAATGCCGACCCCATTGGGGTGAAGACTACGAGATTAACGTCAACGGCGGTTCAGATGGAGACTTTTGACTGTCAAAGGATACTCGCAGGCCGCGGCATTGCTTACGAATGCGCCGTTCGACTTCAGCGCGTCACTCAAGCTGGCGTGAGATGTTCACTCTTTGGAGTTCTGTACCAAGTTCCGCTGCTGTCTGTACTGAATCTGGAACATTGGCATGAAAGCCACCAATGCAGGACCGTGAAACCTAAGTACGATCCGTGGCGTGGCACGAGTTTATGTTGCGTGAGCGGGAGGCTGGGCATCTCAGATGCAGTGTATGGGGCATTCGCGAACTCTCTCCCTGTGTCATGATCTCAGCTTCTAAGCTGTGTGGAGTCTTCATAAGGACCGACGGGGTGGAGACCGGCGAAATCCTAGTTTGGTTTTTGTCACTCAGAGAAATTCAATGCATTCGGTCGATCCGGCGATCCTTGGCCGAGGACTGGAGGAGAGGATGAGCAGATCGACGCGTCATGCTTGGCCGGAATTTGCCTCCTGCAAGCCACTTTCGAGAACCCGTTTCTTCGATTCCGCACCACTATTAAGAGCCTTCGCAAACTGCCCAGTGTTTTATGACAATGTATCAAAGTGCGGAACTTCGAGAAAATAAGAACATGCGGAAGGTCCGTGTAAAGTTTGAAGCAAGGTTACTCAAGGTTATTGCCAGAAGAAACAGCAGTCACCTGGCGACGTCACAAGAGCTAAGGAATCATGCCTCTGCCCTCATCTATCTTGCCCATCGTCGTCCTCGTGGCGCCTCTCGTCCGTGCACGCCAACAGCTTCGCAGGTGAGGCATTGCCTGGCGTCCCCAATACACAACCCATTCACACCCGCTTCAACAGATGTCAACAACTAGCAGCACACGCTTGCCCCCGCTCCGCTTCAGTTCCACCCTGCACCACAATACTCCTTCTCTCCTAGCGGCGCACAGCGCCATCGTGTCCCCATCATTTCGCGAAGTATGATGCACATTCAAATCGAGGATGTTCGCGCGTTTGGCTGCAAGACTCCTCTGTCGTGACAATGCCTGGCGCGGATCGCATCAACCTCCGGCAACTCCAGCCTCCGCTTGTTTCCGATGACGCTCTCAGCACCGACGTGTTCCAGTTTTCCTTCCAACAGGTGCGCCGGTGGCTATTTTGCGCGTTTAACAGCGAGCAGGCTGTCGGAAGCCTTGCCTTGCTGAGACCTAAGTGGTGGAAAATCCAGCAATGCATGGTGATGGTATTTAAACTGCAAGTTGTGACAACCATTGGAACTTGATGAACGAATACATAAGTCATCTCCTGGTATCTGGAACTGTTGAGATGTTGATTCAGACCGTCTCTTGCTCTCATAGTTGTGTGGCAAAGTAACAAACGGTACAAGTACGCTTTAAAAAGTACCTACAAGTGCCTGATATTTTCATGGTGTCTGGAAGCTGATGTCGGTGGCATTTTATTCCTAACCTGTCACACTCGACCATGACGGGTCTGCTCAACCCTGAACACCGGGTATAAAACGTCCCATCCTTGGATCGGGGGAGTTGCATCACCCTCCCTTTGCGTACATAGTCCTTTGCGTCCCATGTTCACCCCGTGCTCGTATCGCTCTTCGCCCGCGTCCCTCGTCGCCGCTCAGCCCGATGGGCCTGTTCCCGGTCCGAATTTACCCAACCCGGCCGACACATCGCAGCTGCGTCTCAATGGCAAACGTTTTGACTTCAATGCGCTGCCCTTCCAGGCGGACACCTCCGCACCAACGACTGACCCTGTGTACCGAGGCCCACAGAGCGGGTTATAACAACTGCACGGGCCGCACGAGCAGCCAGGACGCATCGTGTCAAACGCTCATCGTGAACAGCCTTGACGACTTCTGCATCTTTGCGCCGCCGCAAATGAATGCCATTGGTGATGCCGAGGGCGAGGTTGTCGCGTGGTGCACTCAACCTACGCACGGAAGCCGTGTCATCCCTGCCGGAACCCTCACGGGTGCACAATTTATCAAAGCTCCCAGCTACATTGAGGTCACGGGTTTCATCAACCAGACGAATATTAACATTCCCGACGGTTGTGTTATGCGCTTGGCAGTTTGCAACGTTGTGCGCTCTAACAGCCTCCTTGCAGGCGACTACGGTGGTGAACTCGACAGCGGCGGCCAGGACCAGCGCGGTAACCCCATCGGTGGTTTTGGCGTACAGCAGCTCGCTGCCAACGACCCGAGAGCACGATGACCCAGAGCGTCGTCTGGCATATGTTCATCGGCAACGGAGTGTTCTGCATGAAGCTCTGTGACAACAACTCGGCAAACCACAGGGTATATGCAGACACACGCTCGACATTTACGGTTGCGGTATCAACGTACCCGCCCAGTAAGTACTCTACGTCGACATCGGTGCAATGCTGACTGTTGCTTTGTGGTTGTGTAGGTACTCCAACGGTTGTATTCCTCTCGTGCGACAGCAACGACCAGGCACCTGTCGCAACTGATGTCTCAGCGATCCCAGCATCGAGCAACTGTGTTGACGTACCAGTCGGCTGCGATATATCCACGGTACGTGCAGTATTCCTTCGGCAAAGTCGTATGTTCACTGGAATCACAACAGCCACCGCAGTGACAAGCTCGTCGTCTATTGGGCCTGGTTCGCTTTATGATCCACGACTTCAGTTACATCAATGAGGAGGGGGGGGTGTACGGCTGGCTCAGGTTCCGTAGAGCCTACCCTCGTCAATGGAAGTAGTGCTACACGCTCTCCATCCCGGCTGCATATCTCTCCACATTTCAACAAACGCTTGGACGTTCTTCCAACATGTGTATCACTCTGTTGTACTTCTGCCACGGACTAGCTTGACTTAGCTAATCGAAGGACTATCTTGTTGTTCTTGTCGCTGGATTCGCCAGCTAGACAAGTAGGCTGATGCGGCGTATGTGTATACGGCTGCGAGATGCTCATTGCTGGCAGCGCATGCTCAACCACGAGCAAAGGTGCCTTTGATACCAAGTCGTCCAGTCTGCAATCTCCAAGTCGGTGAGCATTAGCACCCTCAAGTCGTTGAGACTAGTGAAATGGTTAGGAGCAGTTGCTGCATGTGGTGTTGCACCGGAGTAGACATACCGCCACAGAACTGCGTGTAAATTTAAATTAAGATATAGCAGATATGTTTGGACTGAGAGCGGGAAGTGGATCGAGGTTTGCGGCTGCTGCCTGGTCAAAATCAACCACGGTCTCTCCATCACCACAACATCAGAAGGTTACTGTCCTAAGTCTCCCTAGACACAGAAAACATCTCCAAAATTTATGATATGAGTCTGTAAGAGTAAATACAGCCAAAAGGGGGGGAGCTAGCTCAACCATCACTATGCTCTACGGCACCTAGAGCGACGCGCTGAAGTCGAACGGAGCGTCTGTCAGCGCGAGCGCCGCTTGTGCAAAGCCCTTTACGGTCTGATAGTCGGCGTCAGTCTCGCCGATTACGTTGATTTCGTAGTCCTCGCCCCAGTGGGGGTCATCATTCGTGATGAACTCCCTGTTCACAAAATCGAAATCCGAACACGCAATTTCAGCTAAAAAAAGACCCCGAGCGCGCACCAATAGAGCCAGGGCACGCCGTAGCGGTTGAGCTTCTGCATGTTGTCGCGCAGGTTCGCGTCGCGTCCGGAGCCGTACAGACTGCCCCATTCGCCCACGATCAACTTCTTGCCAGCGGCTTGAGCCTGACTGATCGCGTCCGGAAGATACTGATCGTAAGCGCTACACATAATCCCGTCAGCATAAGCTTGCGCTTGGGGAGAGACGAAGCGAGCGTACTCGGTATAGTCGTGGATCTCGACGACGTCAACGGGGCAGTCTGAGAGAAAAAGGCACCTGGGGCAACAGAATAAGAGTTTTGTTCGCGCGGATGTGCTTACTCTGAACAGACGTCGCAGCGAGTTGCCTCCAGAGAAGATGAGTTGGTTGGGGTTACCGACGTTCCGCGGATCTTGAGTTTTGATTAGAGGAGCAACAGCACGGCTATGAGCTTGACCACCTGCATGGCCGTTTGGCATACCCAGTCCAAGTGCCCCTTGAAGAAATCGGGCCCTTGGTTAATCATCGGTCTGCAAAGTGCAGTGCATCAGTCAGAGTATTAGTAGTTGCAGTTCAGACGCACTCGTTCATGACCCCAAACCCGAATATGTAGTCTCCAAGCGTCGACCAAGGCTTATTGTCAAGGAGGGCGTTCTTGTGGCCATTCAACATGTATGTGATGCGCTGCAAGCGGTCACAGGTCAACATCATCCTACGTGGATGCTCGTAGTGCAACAGACTGACCTGGTTGAAGTTGTCGGGCGTCGTCGCTCGTGTAGAAGCCTTCTTCGCCGTACGTGTCATGATCTGGCCGGCCTTGTGAGTCACGGAAATACTGAGCAGGCAGGCTTCACGCACAAGGGCCCATGAGACGCGAGGACGTTCTCTTCGGGGTTCCGTCAGCTATATTATACACAATAGCTGTGATCGGAGCATCAACTCACTGTCGTACACGCAGATCAGGAGCTTGATACCATAGTCGTGCGCCTCGACCATGAGCTGGTCGATCGCGTTGAGAATCGTATCGTCGTACTCGCTATAAAAAAAAAAACGATCAGCTCCAGCTATGATTTCTCCCCCAATTTTAACGGCTCACCCGATGGCGTTGGGCTCGAGGTCGGCAGGTCGCCGTTGCTGCTGTTCTTCGCACCGGCCGACACGCCCTGCACAAAGGTCCGGAGCACCTTCATGTCGGCGTTCTTCATGCTTTGCAGTAGCGCGAGCCGCTCGTTCTGCGGCAGGGCGGCGATGTAGTACGAGTTGGTGCCGGCAAAGCTGGCAAACGCGCGCACAAGCGGGGTGGCGGCGAGCACGGCGGCGGCGGAGGCGCGACTGAAAAAAGGAAACGCATCGAGAACGAGAAAACTTGTGGAAGAAAGAAAAACAAAGATGGGAGTGAGAAGTTAGAGTTGCAGATCCTCAGAGTGTCGCGATGCTCCTTTTTATGGAATTCCACTAGCCAAGGGGGCTGTCCACGGCCAGCAACACGGACGGCAAGAGGATTAGTCAGTTGGTCCATGCCCAACGATGCACCGCAATTCATATTGCAGTCGTTTGTTGCGATGTTACGAGGCCCCGCATTCTTTGGCCGTGCGAGTTTGGCCTCGCAAATGAGAGGAAGGAGTGATGAAAACTTGCCGATCCGCACATCCCGCTGCCCGCGGATCGCCGGATCGACACCACCTCACAGGAGACCTGATGGTCGTCGTCGTGATAAAGGGTGCCGCACCACGATGGAGTCGCTGTTCCAGCTCTGCTCTTGAGCTGGCAGCCAGAAGCGTGTGGGCGACGAGAATCGCTTGCAAATTTTACATTTACATCTATCTACTAACGGGGGGACAAAAGGTTTCCACAAAACCCGCCGGCACTGGCACGGTCTCAGGGGGTGGGTGTGAGATATACAGACAGACAGATATCTTTGCATATAATTTTGGACAACCAAGGGCCAGGGCAGTTTGCCAATGGCGATGGGGCGAGTCGCTTCTAACAGTCTCTATGGTGTGGCGGCCGAGTCTGCCAGCCACGGATGCCTGAGCATCTCAGCCGCGCTGGTCCGTTTCCTCGGATCAAGGTTCAACATAGGATTCAAGAACTGCGACGAAATTTTGCATTAGCTGCAAGCAGCTCTCATTGACTCGAGAATGCTTACCCCAGCCATGCTTTTCGCCTCCGCCTCACCCATGCCGTACTTCTCCTTGAGCACCTCCACAAGCGGCCACACGCGCAACCGCGCGATATGCTTGAGCTCGCCGACCGGTGGAAGAAGCGATGGCTGTACCGCCCGCCGAGCGCGATCCGTCGCGGGATGGCGCCGAGGAGCTCGATCATCATCGCGAGGTGGTCGTCGTCGCGCGTGAATCGCTGTCCTTGCGTGGGTCGAACAAGTAGTCACCACCCGTCGCGAGTTCGAAAATCTAAATCAAGTCAGCACTGGCACTCTGGAGACAACAACGCAAAAAAAAACTACTCACGATGCACGCCGCGCTCCAGACGTCCGCCGTCGGGCCCCATTCGCACCCGAGAATGACCTCCGGCGCCCGGTACTGCCGAGTCTGGATGTCCTCTGTAAAGTGCCGCTCGATCCAGGTCGCTTCAAAGCCAGTCAGTTCTCACAGAATTCTGCATCCGCCGAGAAACGCACCGTTGCCCAGGTCGGCAATTTTGACGGTGATGTCTTCTTGTGCTGGCGGCGCGTCCGTGTCGATCAACGCCAGTTGTTGCGGCTCCTTCTCAACCTTCTCGACCTTCTTGGTTTGGGGTTGTGCTTGCGGCGGTTCCTTCGCAGCCGCCTGCTTGGTCTGCGGTTGCGGTAGGGCTTGTGGTGCGTCGGCCTGCACGTCCGACTTCGCCCGCTGTTCCAACAGCCCCTGCGTCAGCAGCGATATTTTCTTCTCAGACGTGTCCGTCTTGTGGGTCTTGACGATCAACGGTTCCGGTTCGCAGCTACTAGGTTCCGAGTCCGGCGGCGTCACGGGCGTCGACGCTCCGCTCTTTTTCGACGGCTATACAACCCGTCAGTCGCGTTCACGCCAAAAAAGAAAAAGGTGAAAGACAGACAGACCTTGCCGTCGACGTTCAGTTGGCTCATCGCAAAGGACCACCGGTCGAGGTTTGTCCCGGACATACTCGGTGCACTCCCTGAGCTCGTGCTCGCACCTGTACGGCCGAAGTCGAAGGAGCCCCAGGATAGGTAGAAGAGGCACACGACAGACAATCCCCAAGCAAAACAAGAATAGCGCGCGCGCGCGGAGGAGAGACCCAGACAGACAGGGCGTTTAGTGAAATTGCGTTGCCGGATTGAGGGCAAACGTGGACGTCGAGGGGACGGAGGAGCGCGCAAGACAATCCAAAGGCCAGAAAAGCAGAGCAGAGAGAAGAATGTCCAAAGAAGCGACAGGGTGTGGGCATCATGTGCCCGCGGAGCATCGAGATACAGATCGTTAGGCGGAGTGGCACAAGCGCGCGTTGGAGATAAGCAAGGCGGGGAAGATAGCGAAAGGGGTAATGAAGCGCCGTGGGCGAGGTCGGCCGAAGAAATGCGCGAATAATGATTGGATGGGATGGAGGAGCGTGGTGTGCGTTGAAGAGGAGACCAGAGTTAGATGTCCAGAGCAACGCGGACGATAGGCGGTGTGCGTCAAGTCATACAAGGACGAAGCAAATCGTCAGTCTCCCGCGCGAAATCACGGCGTTGCGCCACACGAAGAAGCCAAAACTTGCGCACCTGTTCCGCTCTTGAGACTGAGACCCGCGGAGAGGCTGAGACTTGAACCGGGTGAGCTGGATGCGCTGAGCGGTCGCGAGCTGGTGATCGAGACGGAGATCTGGGAGTAAAAGGTCAGAGGCAGGCACAAGAGAGAAGGGCTGCAGCGCACGCTTTCGCCGCGGGAGTATGATTCCCGCCGCGGCCATCGCTCGGGGGCACGCCCATGACGGTCATCGTGGGTGGGTCGGAGTTGACGGCGAGCTCGGTCTGGATGACTGTCTCGACATCGTCGATGCTGACGAGCACGTTCTCGGGCTTGAGGTCGGTGTGTATGATCCCACACTTGTCGTGCAGAAAAGCGAGGCCGGTGAGCATCTGCCGCGCGAGCTGCTTGACGAGCGACAATGGCACGCCCGTCGTCGGGTACGGTGCCCTCCGCACGACTTGAAGGAGAGACTCGCCCAGTACCTCGAAGACCATGCAGACGTGATTGCCGTGCGGGCCAGCGTGCATAAAGTGGTCCAGCAGGCTCACGACGTGTTCCTTGCCGCCGCCTCTGGAAGCGGCCGACTGGGTGCGAGCGCAGAGACGAACCTCGTCGAGTGCGGTTTCGGTATATCGGTCAGCGCTTTTGACGACCTTGAGAGCTACATGGCGTTGAGGCTGAGTCCGACCATCTCGTGCAAGCCATACGGTGCTGAAATGCCCCCATCCAGCTTGCGGACGACGGTATACCGCCCCTGCGCAAAGGTGTCGCCAATGCGGACAGGGTGATAGCCGCCAATGCGATACTCGGCTGCGTCCTCCTCCTCATGTGCGGTCGATGGCGCGGTCGTTGTCGCTGTTGTAGACATGGATCAGTGATCACGGTGTTGTTGTGAGGGAGGGGAGTGAGGAGAAGATGTTGAATCTGAACGTGAATCTCGCGCGCTGGCTTTGGTCGTCGGGTCAATTCATCACAACGGCCCGGTGATCCCGTTGGCCCCCCTCTCTTCCAACAAATCACCGGCCGTCCCCCTCCCGAAAGTTGATCCAAAGTTGATTCGCTCATCAGTGCTCAGGTAAAATTCAAGTTCTGTAGCAGCATCGTGTCGCAGTACGTTCAGTATAATCACATTCCAAGTCGACCCTCTGTGCCGAGACCCCTTGACGCGGCTTCAGGCCATTGACGAGACGCCTTCCCTCCCCCGAACTTATCCCGCAACGCACGACGCTCAAATAACCTTGATCCTGTTAGTGTCGACGGGTTGCCGATCGTTCTTCATTGGGCCGCCACTCTTCGCGTGGCCGGGGAGACTATGGCGCTCACATGACTCCTGCACACAACTTGGCTACCAAACGTGGCGGGAGGTGAAACTCTGTGTGACGGCGATATAGGTCATCGGTCAAATATGATTCTTCCGAGCTGTTGCTGGGGTTAGGCCATGTTGACCTCGGTTTAGCTCCGTATGGTTGCCAGTGCGCTCAGGCGACAATGCACACTGCTTCTAGAACACTCACGCACAACAGCAGCTCCACCTCAGCAGCTGGCTCTGCACTAGCCCACCGCATGACAAATATGAGCTGTAATGAACCAGCACGTACAGCTTAGCCCATACTGCCTGACTCGACGCAAGAGGTTCGGCAGACACAGCCCAGTTCAGACTGCGTCGCATCGTAGAGAAATGCGATCCTTGAAGTTGCCGGTCACATTGAGCGCTAAAGGACACTGGTCAAGCACACGCGAGTATTCTTACGTGACGCCGACCTCCCGCACAGACAGATGCTTCACCGCGCGCAGAGATCCCTGATCTACCGAGCTCGAGCAAGCAGGGGACGTTGGCCTCTTATAATCAGCGCATTAGTGCGCCAGAGTCGACGAATTGCGCCAACGGTGGACCGCGCGATTGAAGGAGGAGCGAGAGCAGCGGAGTTGTCGCGCTTCAACTCCGCTATTAGCTCTGAACGCAAACAAGTTCAAGCTGACGCTGTCCTGAAGTTTAATTCCTGCCCCGCTGTCCTAATGCTTATTATGTCTTGAGTGCCGTGTGCGTCTTCTGCTGGTCTCTTGTCAGAGTTCGGAGAGCGAATATCGAGACGATTAGTCAGTATCTAACCGCAAGGAGACAGCACCAACAAATCGTGAATATTGCTAGAAAGTCTCAACAGCATTGCTAAAGACCATCAAAATCCCATTCGTAAAATGTTGACATAACCAAGCCCATCGCACACGTCCCCTCTACGCCCTCGACTATAGTGCAGAACCCAGGTTTCAGGCCATGTCTAGGCTAGATTCGTGAAGCCCTTTGCGGCATTTATTCCATTGCTTTTGCGCACCGCTCTCCGCCCACTTTTGACTCTCAACAAAAGTATCGAGTTGGCAAAGCTTGTGCTCCGCGTCGGCGGGGCACGGTGTCGGCAGCTGTACGACGGCATCGTTGAGCAGCGCAA
>JAGTJP010000664.1:0-11590 GCA_020744175.1 Auriculariales sp. MPI-PUGE-AT-0066
ATGCGAGAGTGTGTACCCGTCAGCAAGTGGTGTGCCGTCCAGGCAAGCAGCGTGGCCGTCCAAGCGGGGTGGCGCGACCGTCCGTCGAGCGAGTGGTGACCCCCCGTCAAGTTAGTGCGTGCCGTCCATGCGAGAGTGGTGTACCCGTCCAAGCGAGTGGCGCGACCGTCCGTCGAGCGAGGTGGCGTACCCGTCCAAGCGAGCAGCGTGCCCGTCCGCGCGAGAGTGGTGTACCCGTCAGCTACTGGCGTGCCGTCCCGTGCGAGAGTGGTGTACCCGTCCAAGCGAGTGGCGTGCCCTCAGGCAAGCAGCGTGCCATCCAAGCGCGGTTGCGCGACCTTCCGTCGAGCGAGTGGGTGTACCCGTTCCAAGCGAGGGCGTGACCGTCCGTCGAGCGAGTGGCGTACCCGTCCAGCTACTGGCAATGCCGTCCGCGCGAGAGTGTGTACCCGTCCAAGCGAGTGGCGTGCCAGGCCACGGCAGAGCAGCGTGGCCGTTCAAGCGGGTGGCGCGACCCGACCGTCCGAGCGAGTGGTGTAACCGTCCGAGTAAGTGGAGTGGCCATCCAAGCGAGTGGAGTGATGTTGCATGGCATGCTGTGGCTGTCGTAGGGATGCGCAGACATCGAACCCCGTCCAAGCGAGTAGCGTGGCCATTCGAGCAAGCATTGTGGTCGTCCAAGCGAGCGACGAGCCGTCGCACCGTCTGCGCGAGTGGTGACCGTCATATCCCAGCTGCGCCAGCAGCGTGCCGTGCCACCCCGTCTGCGCAAGCAGTGAGCCGTCACGCCATCCGTGCGAGTAGCGAGCAGTCGCACCGTCTGCGCGAGTGGCGTGCCGCCGTGCCCATCTACGTCTGAGGGCGGCACCGCTGCCGTCGCACGTCATGCTATAGCCGTCGCTGCGACACGCAGACGACGCACCCGTCCGCGCGAGCGCCGTCCGTCTCAGAGTACGGAGGAGTGTAGTGAGATCAGCCGTCCTGGTGCGGCTCGGCTGCGTCCGAGTGCATTGCGATCCGTCGTAGGCGCACGTACCAAACATCGAGCGCGCCAGTAAACGTCCCGCGTCCCGAACCGTCCATGAGCATCAGCCAGCGTAATCAAGTAACGCTGGCTAGCCGTCCGAGCCCATACGATTCGCGTCACGAGCCACGGCGCCGAGGTCCGTCGTGAGTACTGCGACAGAGACGGACGGGTCAGACGGAGACAGAATCTATTCGGTAGTGATAAAGTAGACGGCGGCGACGATGAGCAGACGGGGTGGTGGTGAGGAGCTATGGGTAGACACTGAAGACGACAAAGACGAGACAAAGGAATTAATCCGAGCGGTTAAATTGGTTTGTCAACTCCGTCCGGCCATGCCTGAGGTCCTCTTCATCGACGCGCTGGCACTGCAGCCATGCACGCCGACGTGCATCACCGCTCGCGACGCATGGATCCAACGGCGCGAACGCCCGCACACTTTGTGAACGGCTTTCGCTTCGCGTGGACCCGGTCAGGGCGGGACGAGCGCGCGCACGGCTAATGCGGATGCCCCGGCAGAGTGCAGTGGTAGTGATAGCGGTACTGGCGAACCTCCTGCTCCGACTGAGCCCACGACGACGTCTGACGAACCTGAACCTTATAACGCCTTCTCTTCTTTTTGTCCCTAAATGGACGGACTTTCTCTTGTTCTTCCAGCTTTTGTTCTTTCAATACCTCTGTGCCCTCATCCGGCGCGCTCGTAGCGCTTCTGCCAATCCAACAATCATTCCTTCCCGCTCAACTGTTTCGTGTGTGTGCGCGTCCATGCCAGACTTCCGATATGCGCCGACCGAGTCTCAGGCCTACTGTCTCTCTGGACTTTGCCCCTGTTCATGCAGGCCTGGGAAGACTTGCATTTCGACTGGCCAACAGACCCGGACCCTGCGTTAAGGCTCGCTTCGCACCGTGAATAAATTTTTTACCACTCACTCAGGTCTTTTAATCGAACAGAAGATATATTTGATTCTGTTTCCGCGTCATCATTGATCAGACATGTACTTGAAGCGGAAAACCACATCTACAAAAGGGAGGCGGTTCCAGACAACTTTATCACTCGCCTAGATCTACACGTTGTCCAAACGTTCAATTTCTCGCCGGCATTTTTTAAGCTCCCCTGCTGCTCCTATTCGCTCGTAGATCTGTGCGGCGGTTCTGAATGCTTCAAGAGCTTCCTGCGTTCGTCCCTGGTCACGGCGAAGCAGACCGATGTCATAGATGCAATTCGCTTGATCCAACGGCATCCCCATACGAATGAATTGCTCACGCGCTGAAACTAGCAGTTCCTCCGCCGACGAGAAGTCCCGCTGTCGGCGCCGCAAGTCACCAAGCGTTGCCATGCATCCGCTGATGCCCGACTGGTCCCCTAAAGACTGATACTCGGATTGAGCAGTCTGAAGCTCGGTCTCCGCCATGGCGAGGTTGCCTTCCAAGGCGTAAATTTCACCTAGCATCAAGGTGCATTGCGCAGCATACAGCCGATCCTTAGATTCTCCTATGAAAGCGGACCGCGCCGATGTGAGATGCTGCTTTGCATCTTCGTATTGTTCTTGATCTGCCGCAATGTCACCCAGCATCATAAGGCACTGGGAGGCATTTAGATGGTCATGTACCTCTAGAAAGATGTCTCGCGCTGCGGTGTACCGTTGGACAGCTGCCTCCACAAATCCTTGGTGCTGTTGACAATGTCCGAGCATAATTGCACAGTGTGCAGCCGGCTGCCTGGCATCGATTCTGTTGAAGATCTCAATAGCCTGGAGCAAGACCTTGCTCGCGGATATGTAGTCGTCGAGTTTCAGGTAAGTTCGACCAATATTTGCACAGCACACCGCCAGCCAGCATGCGTGATCGAGGCGGCTCCGCAGGGCCTCGCGGAGAGTAACCGATGGAGTTGTCAAGTATGCATACTCAGAAACCGCGCTGACGGCACCTAAGAGACATTGACAGGGTTCCTCAGTGTTGATCAAGTGCAACAGGAACACGTTCAGGTTTTCATATTCTGCTGCCACGGCCGTGGATTTGGTCGCGAACTCTTCGCATGGTACAGTGGGAGCGGATGCAGCAATGTCGAAGTAAATTCGCCGCATGGCTGCAAGATGATTGGTCGTCATAGGGTGCGCGCCGAGCACAAAGTGGCGGATCGGACTCAGTACTCTCATCTCCCCGTCGGGGCCGATGGATACGAGAGCATGGTCCAAGAGACATTGACGAGCTTGGGCAATCTCCTGAAATAGCGGGGTAGTTGCCTTCTTGATGGGCTGACGACGAGACCATGCAGCCTTCATTCGTCGGAAGACAGATGGACGAGCAGTTGATTCTGGCGGATCAACGTCTTTAGTCACATGCATTGACTTCAACTGCTCGAAGACAGAAGGTCGCAAACCAGCTGGGAGATGTGCACACATAGAGAGGAGGTGCAACGGCTCGTCGTTGGCGGAGCCGTCCAAAAGCAACTTAATGGAAAGCGCGATAGATGCGGCGACATTGAAGTCCTTGCCACTCTTGCGTGTTTTCAACATGGCCGTTCGTTCTTCCTGCCACCGGGAGAACAGCTCTGAGGGCTTACACTGCCGCGCCAGTTGTGCTAGTAGTGTCACAGCGAGCGGCATGCAATCTACGGCTTTGATCAGTTCAACGAGTGACTGGTTTTCAGCCTGATCTTCATCCCATGACTTGCAGGAAATATCCAGGAATGTGCGAAGAGCGGCCTCAGAAGAGAACGGCTCTAGAGTGGCAGTAGACGTATTGCCCCAGCGGATTCCACTGGGCAGCACGATACCGCGCGACGTGATCAACAAACTCAGGTTGGGAATCGAGACGAGCCGACGCAGGAGCACTTCGACCTGATGCGCGACTCGATCGTCCGTGACTAGCCACACAGTTTCGAGGTTGTCAAGAACCAGGAGCGTTCGGCCCCGCGAGGCAAGATGCATCAACAGTGTCTCCAGCGCATTTCTTGACGCTGGTAGAGCGAATAGCTTGCTGAGCGCGGCCACAACAGATGGCGCATCTGTAAACGGCTCGCAAGAGAGAAAATGTCGCTGTGATCCAAAGTGTGCCACGACTCGATGATCGTGCAAGACGACCAGCGACAGGGATGTCTTACCCGTGCCCCCCGTGCCGAGAATGGCGGCGTCTTGCTTCACGGTGAGAGTGGTAAAGATTTCGACGAGCTCATCGACATTTCCGTCACGGCCATGGAACACGGCTGGACGTGGTAGAGGGATTGAGCAGATGTTTAAGTCGCTACAAGTGGTCAGTGACGAGAGCGGGATCGTTCGGAGGGAGACTCACATTCCCGGATTTGACGTAGCAGCTGCGTTGGGTGAGATATCAGGGTCATCGCCTATGCGGTGCACTACCGCAGCAGCAACAGTGGTGAGAGTGTTATCGATCTTGACAACCCTGCTATGTGTGGACCAATCCCGCGCCGACTCGAGGTCACGGGTCGCACGAACTAGCCGTTGCGACTCCTCCGCGAGAGCAGCGTTCATGCTCTGTTGACCGAGGTACCGCTTGATGGGGTGAATGGCGGCGAGAACGCGAAGGCGA
The DNA here is from genome assembly GCA_020744175.1 of Auriculariales sp. MPI-PUGE-AT-0066. Taxonomy (NCBI): domain Eukaryota; kingdom Fungi; phylum Basidiomycota; class Agaricomycetes; order Auriculariales; species Auriculariales sp. MPI-PUGE-AT-0066. The sequence continues at coordinate 4,574 of JAGTJP010000664.1, forward strand.
ATATAGATACAATAGACGTTGCTACAGCAGAGCGGTCAGCGATGTTGGAAATCATCTGTGCAAGAAGCTCACTTGAAGAATCTCGTAACGTAGCTCAGCAGCTGCTCCGAGTCATCAGCATCGGGATTATGAAACCTGGCGACAAGCTCCCATTGCGATCCAACCGCACTGAGAAGGTCTGTAATACGCCCGGGAGCTGCGCTCGCTTCCTACGCTCGCAGGTGCGTGAACGGCGGACTCAATGATTGGCCAATGCCGTGACGTACCTCGATGTGCAGGATAATCTGCAGGATCGTCTGTGGTACCGCCTTGGCCGGCCATGGAAGTCCCTCGGTCATGTTCGCAATGCCCAGGACGACCGCTTTGAAGCCGTCATACTCGGGACTGAGCCGAAGCACTTCGAGCCTATTGCGATGTCAACATTGTCACAAGTGCGAGCCCTGAGGGGGCACCAGCTGACGCACTGCAGGTCATTCTTGCCAGAGTATCAGCATTTTATAGTAGCTCGTGTTCATTCTGCTTACCTTGCTTTGGTTCTCGGACAATCCCACCAAGCAGCGCTCCGGGCTCTCCAACAGTTCGCAGAAGTTGTCCTTCGCCTGCGGAATGATTAATCCAGAGTCGACGTGTGTGATCAGAGACGGACCACGAGAAGCTCCTTGAGGGCTGTGCACGCGGCGAGATAGTTCCCGAGCGTGGTGGAGGGTTCACCCTTGGCTGTATTCCACGCCTGGCCTACAGCGCCACGGGTACCCGCGTCGGCCATGAACTTGGCACACTGCTTGAATACACTGCGTGCACACGTGAGCATTGCGGATGAAACAGGACGTCATATGGCACTCGCTCTTGTGTGATATTGAGAGCAGACAAAGCGGACAACGAGATGACGAGAGTCTGGTTGCCATGATGCGCGCGCAAGCTGGAGTTTTCGACGCAGGTACTGATGTCCCTAGCAATGCCGGCAATCCGCTGCGACTCCTGCTTGCAAACGGGCATTCCCTAGCACCACCCATGAGCGTCTGTTGTGCGGGTCACGCACGACTGGGAATCCTGTACCTGGGTGGCCGCATGCAGCTCATGTGTTGCTGTAACTAACTCTTGAACGATCTTGGGATGCGGAGAAGCCATATCGCAAGCTCAAGGTGAATAATCCAGTCTGGCCGACGTAAACGACGCGGAAGAGTAAGGAGAACGGCCTGTATGGTCGGTCGGTGAAACACGAAGGCCGCGCAAACTGCTGGTCATTTAGGGAAATGATTTGAGGCAAGCAGTCCCTGGGCGGAATTCTTGAGACGAGGCGGTGGTATGTCATCGATGAGCGCTGGGATACTGGCTGAAATGTAGCAACCGTGTCAATCAGTGTAATCGTAAAGTAACGGGATGCAGTAGGGATCGGGCGGCGCCTGACGGAGCTTCCTATTTGGACTTGACCACGCGCTACGTTCCGTTCTCCAATGCGCACAGCACCAACAAGAGCGTGCGATGCAGTCGTAGAGCACACACGCGCTGGTGATCTTGTACAATAAAGATGCGCGCGAGATGTAGTTGCGCGCCGAGCTCGCGCACACTCATGCCAATTAGAGCTCGGCGCAGCCAATTGCGCATCTCCCTCGTCCCGCTAATTTAAATTTCGGTCCAGCACATCAGTGGAGTTCCTTCTTCGACGCGACAGTATGACAGGAAAGAAAGATGTCGCCTTTTCCAAAAAGACGCTGGCGCGCAGTAATGGGAAAATGGTGAGCGGTACGGTTTGCACTACGATTGCGCAGTCCTGGACCTCGTCTTACAAAGGAAAATGTGCACTCCCGCGGTGTGGGAGAAGTTGGAGGAGCGATTCGATGTGTCCATTTGACTTGTGAGTCCTTTCCTTTGCATTTGCTATTTGCGCGACGTTTATCCCGAGTCTGTGGCATGCTCGGCTTTGACAGTTCGTTATCTTTTGTGCACATCTCGAGACGCGTATCTGTTATACTCGAATTGCGAGTCCGGCCTCGCGAAACACGCTACCTTCTCGATGCGTCCCCATGCATTCGCTAGTTCTGGTGTTGTCTCGGCATTGAACTCCGCTTACGCATAGCACTATACTCTGCCCTTAATCTCTGAGCCTCTCCGCCACCAAATTTCTGCTTGACTCAACTATCGTTCCCCTTCCCGCTGATGTCTGATCCAGCCCTCTATCTTTCCTTTCGAAACTGGCCGCTGCGCCATCGTACATGTACTAAAAACCTTCCTCGCAGATACGACCTCGTCTCGGCGTTCAAACCCACCACCCACGACATTTAGAGGCCGTTGCCGAGGCGTACATTCACAGCTACGTACCGAAAGCTGCTGATGGTTCGCCGCGGTATATACCCCACTCGACCTATCGCCGTCGCCTGTCGCGCTGACAAAGGTGGCGTCCAAAAGTGACGACGAGCTGGCCGAGTTAGCACCGGCGCTATAGTCAAGATTGAGGTTGACCCGTGGCATATTGAGCATCATCCTCAGCGCAGCTCCGATGTTCGTCATGAACTGTGCACTCATCGCGCTGACTGCGAACCGTAGGGACCACAATGGCCGTCGTGGTGCTCTGGTTAACGCACATCACTTTGCCATACCCGTCGCAAACCAGCATCAGCTTCAAGGTCATCTCTGCTGGCGGCGCGGTGATGATATTTGCGTGCTTGATTAGGAGCCTAGTTCCCGCGGCCCCGCCGCTAGGGTGCGTACTCGATCTGATCGCCATTCATCCCCGTCAATGTGCTCACGCTCTTGTTGTTCTTCGTACGTCCTCTCTCTCTCAGTTTCATTCTGCTCCTGATGAAGACTAACGTGTGTTTGCACTGTAGAGTGCGTACAGACTATATGCACGTCTCGTGCAGTCTCGCAAGCGGACAGTTGTACGTCATGCACCCCGCCAAGTACGGTGATGCCTAATTGGGCTTTAGCTTGTGCGTCTGTGATGTTCGGTGGTCTGCTTTGGCTCATGAGGTGGTGTCTATGTCGCGCTACTTGTATGTACATACACAGAAGACATTTTTCAAACCCTTGACTAGCAAGCAAACTCATTGGTGTGGTCGAGACTACGTGTGACTGAATCAAGAAGAAATCTAGTCCGCGAAGCCGAACTCCCGAGGTCGGACAAATACTTGAACGCACATACACACGAGGCATGTTGGCGGCGAGTAAGCAGGCCCGAGGACTTGGCACAAGCTGAGTGCGAGAGCCTGGCACACGAAATACTCGGAGCTAATTACAGAGAGTAGGAGAATGAGAGGGGAGGGACGGGACGGGGACTCGTCTGCATCAGAGTCGGTATGATCGTCGATAACATCTTGTCCCAGGGCAAATGAAATGCGGATGCGACAAAGATTCACAACCAGGCCCGTGTCTACGGACACAGCTGGTACAGCGCGATATTGGTGAGGAAACGCCAGAAACGCTGAGAAATACAGTGGCATTGTCACCGGTTTGGGGTTATCGGATCCGCTCCGGCGGCCGGCGACTTGGCGGATCGAGCTCGTCGGGTGCAACGACACTCTGCTTTCTGCACCTCACCTCGTTTTTTCACACGCGCGCGTGACAATTGGCATCGCACAAAACTCTCCCCTGCGCGCTTGTAAATTGCTACTCTCCGATTGAACACGGAGACTGGTCAATTTTTCCGGTCAGAGGACTGACCGTTTGTGGACGGCGCAGGCTCTTCTAGCCGGGCCGTCGTGCTCCAGTTCAGCTCTGTAAAGTAACTGTCTCGATACTCAATGAAAAAGCGCCAAATTTGTTAAGATTTGGCTCGCTGAATCACATGGCTGCCAGTCGGGAGAAGGGGTCCGCCGCTGCTGCTGCCATGGCCTCGCAAAACTGGGGAGGGGCCTGCAGCAGGGGGCCGCACGGTTTGCGCAAGGAAGGGGACGCAAAGTGGTGCAGCGGCGGGCCTTCGAGCACGGGGCGGATCGGGGACCAGACAACCCGCCCACATGCTAAAGTGAGTCCCACAACAACCTCAAGCTCACAACTAGGAACTCAAGGGAGTGGTGGGTGGGTCAGAAAAAACGCGCGACGGCGTGAAGGAGCGGAGGGCAAGCTTGTGCTTCCGCTAAGCTTGCTTCCGCCCTCCTACGGCCAGAACGCGCTCGAGGTTTCACCCCGAGCTACACTCTAGCCGGGCCGTCGTGCTCCAGTTCAGCTCTGTAAAGTAACTGTCTCGATACTCAATGAAAAAGCGCCAAATTTGTTAAGATTTGGCTCGCTGAATCACATGGCTGCCAGTCGGGGAGAAGGGGTCCGCCGCTGCTGCTGCCATGGTCTCGCAAAACTGGGGAGGGGCCTGCAGCAGGGGGCCGCACGGTTTGCGCAAGGAAGGGGACGCAAAGTGGTGCAGCGGCGGGCCTTCGAGCACGGGGCGGATCGGGGACCAGACAACCCACCCGCGGCCCAACGTCGGGCCCGATCCGACTCCCCAACGGCAGAAAAGGGACGCGTTGAAAGGAAAGGCCATTCTATAAGCAAGAGTAAAGGCGAAGGTCAAACGACAGAGTTGCGCGAGGCCGCGAGAGCCGCGGTTAAGGTCGAAGGTGAATATCGAGCCGGAGCCATAGCTAGAAACACGGGTAAGATCTTCTCGATCTCGCGAACGTACTTCAGGAAGGCAGCTGAGGCCCAGCGGCCATGCAAGGCCACCACCGCCGGTGGGATACCGCGCGCGAGCATGTCGGTCGTGCCGCCAATGCGGAAACTGTGTCGAAAACGTCGTCCAGCCCATGAGCCTGCCAGATCTCCGAGCATCGCGCGAGGAAGGTGGTGCGGTCCAGTACTCGCCATCCCCCTCCGGCTGATGCGAAGGCAAATAGCGGTGCCCCTGCTGGGACTGCGCGGTTTGCCCTAAGGTGGTTGCGGACCGCTGCTATCGGGCAGATGGCGTCTCCCGTGGACGAGACGGAAATGTCTGCCCCGCGTGCTTGCGTCGTCTTGGACCAGGGTATGTGAACCTTGAGGATCTCGCAGCCCCCTGCCCCGGGTTCGATGTTCAGTGGTGCGCTGCGCGTGGCGTGTCGAGCCGGGTCGAACTTGGCTGCGACTGGCACGAGCACCTCTCCAAGGCGACAGCAGCCTCTGAAGGCGAATGTTGCAGCTGCGAAGACTGCCGCGTCGAAGGGGGACGTCAGCGCTAGGCCGGCCTCAAGGGCTTCCAAGTGCCGGACCGTGATCGGGGGTCTACGCGGCCTGAAGGATGATGCCGGCGCGAGCTTCGCCGTGGCCTTCAGAACTGCCTTGAGCATCGGTCCTCCGTGCCAGGGTGCTCCGTATACCACGTGCCAGAGCTTTATCCCGCACAACCAGTTGTCCACCGTGCCCTTGGCGACTTTTCCGACATGGTGTGAGGCGAAGGCCGCGAGGAGTGGTCGCTAGCCGGCATACGTGCGGCCTCGGCTATGCTGAAAAGGTCGCCGAACTCGTGCAGGCGCACGAGGCCGGCCCCGTACTTGGTGCGTGTCTCGGGATCAACGGAACTGAGGACTGCGTCTATCAGTGCGACGCGCTGTGAGTGTGAGATGGGCGAGCTGCCGGCGGTGAGTGATTGCGCCGCAAACTCGAGGACCAGTATCTCAAGCGCTCGCCCGCGCATACGTCTGGACGGTAGGGGGACGGGAGCAGTGTCTTGGGTCTCGAGTGTGGTCGACCGGTCGCGCGTGCGCCGTCGAGCGGCGTGCGAGCGTGCGCATCGCCGACGCGTGTGGCTAGGAGAGGTGGGGCGAGGGGCTGCTCCGTGTGGTACTCGCTCGGGCGAGCCCGTGGTTCGGGTGCTCCTTTGAGCTCTGCTGATGCTGAGCGCGGCGATGCGGACACGGGGTTGAGTGTCGGGAAGAAGAATAGGTTGCCGGCGAGTGTGGCAACTGGTTTGGCCGCCTCCTGTTCAGTCCTGTTGCGCTCGAGCGCCGCTGCCGCTCCGTACGCCCTGCTAGAGGGGCCCAGATCTGACTGGAGATGTCGAAGCTGCTCTGCGGGCTTTTGGCGCTTGTGCTCGTGCTGATCTGCGTTTGCGCGCGCTCCGAATTTTCGCTCGCCGTGTTCGTTGGTGCCGACTGTGTGCTGCTCAGCGGGCGCGATAAGAGGAAGAGAATGTCGCAGTTCATTCTCGGGGAGGGACGCGGCGCGCGCGCGCTGGATGCGCTTCGTGGTGTGAGTCTAATCTTGTTTCGGTTATGACCGAACGTTTCGGCGAGGCTTGTCTATGCTACGATGGGAACACCCTGCTTGCACAAACACACAGCGTGGTGATATGAGGCGAGTAAATGATATTATGCTACACTTGATTGGGGGTTTGGTTCGGCCAGCGGCTCAAGAAAGGGTGCGAGATCTGCAGGTAAGGGGGTTGAGACTGACATGAGAGTTCTGTCGCCCGCGAAAAGTCCTCGCGAAAAGGGATCTGCTAGGTTATCTGCTGACGCAACATAGAGTGGAGAAAGGAAGACGTTAAACTCGCGGAGGAGGTCGTTCATGCGCCGTATGACCTCGTTGGTCTGTGGGTTCTTGCCGCGGCCTTTGAGGAAGGCTCCGATCGCGCCGGTGTTGTCGCTGTGCACCAGTATGTCTGCATCGCGAAAGCCCAATGCACGAGGGTGCGGAGTGCGAGTTCGAGGCCCACAGCCTCCGCCCAGCCGATGTCGTGGTCGCCTGTTTTCCATCCTGCGCGGAGACGCCACGCGTTGAACTGGTTGCCCAGCACTAGGCCGACGCCCCACGTTGAGCTCGCGTCGACCCACAGTCCGACATCGACGGGTTCGCCTCTCATCTTCACCGAGCGTGACGGTCTCGCCGTAGACAACGTGGCGTGCCACCATTTGACGTCCGTGGTGACCGCTGAAGGCGGGTGTAGCAGCTGGAAGTCGTTCGCGAACTTGCCGACGAAACGGCACAAGTTTGGCAGGAAGGCCCGCCCGTCGCGGAACACGAAGGCGACATGCGTGAGAGACCCTACGAGGGTCTCGACGACCTTGCGCGTAACCTTGGGCGACGCGCGAAAGATCGCAATCCTGT
>JAGTJP010000665.1:0-11585 GCA_020744175.1 Auriculariales sp. MPI-PUGE-AT-0066
AATCAGCGGTCAGATCTCGCTGCAGATGACCACGACTCACGCTTCTGGACGTCGTCGGATGACATGTTGACGCAGGAACCGGCGTCACGCTTGCGCATGCCAACGCTTGCAGGAAGCTGACCCAGAACGTTGCCGTCTGCGTCGTACGCAATCACAACATCGAGCTCCGGGTCCTTGGCAATGTTAACCGCGTTGACAGGGATGGAGTCCAGGACGGGGATCGATGTCGGGAGGGCGCAGGCGGTGCTGACGAGGGCGAACAAAGCAAGAAGCTTGGAAGAGAAGAGCATGATGAAGGATATGTAATGGAAAGAAGACTACCAAACTAGACTGAAAGGTCGTTGATAAAAAGGGGTAAAAGGTCCAGAAATGCTGGAAAACGAATCAAAAATGTGGGGCGTGTCGGAAGTGGGGAGCTGCTGCAACGCGGTTTGGAGCCACTTTATAAGGTCGGTAGCATGCTGTGGCAGGGCGCCGCTGATGCTGGTCGTCCAGTGCGATGAGGGTGCTGTTGTGCACAGCCTAGGGCTACGGCACTGACCTGTTGGTAAATGAAGGCTCTCTCGAAGCAGCAGCATCGTTTGGACAGTCTCAGGGGTGATTCTACATTGCACTCTTCAGTATAAAGAGTAGCTGGCACGAATTTCGAGTTGAAGTCAGGTAGGATCCACGGATCGACCACCAGCGCCGGAAAGGTGCGAATTGCACGATGGATTCACTGTGGCGGTGTGCGCTAGGCGCGCGCAACCTCGATTCCTTAACGACTGATGGCTACCGTTTCGGGCAAGGTTTCCATCAGTCTGGGAAAACGGTAGCTCAGGAGAAAGACGCATTGCTGGTTGCTTACCGATTTTGGTTGCACAAGGGTGCAGGGTGCCGACCTGCTAGCGGTACAGCACATGGTGTTGCCAAGTCTTGTCAAGGCATTGACTGCTGCTGCGGCCAGCGCTTCTGTGACATGGATTGCCCCCAAACCAATGTCATGCCGTTGGCCATCACACGCGGGCTTGGCAGAGGCTAAACAAGAACTACAGATCGTTTTGATTTCTTTTTCGCGTAGTTTCCTAAGCCGACCAGGCGCGAGAATGGAAAAAAAGCGCAGGAGGTCAAGCCGCACAACTCGGTCCGCTCTGCTTCCGGATTGCGACCGAATGACCAGCAAGGTCGGCTAGCACGATGCCTTGGTCTTATACTTTCAAACATTTTGGTGCAATAACTATCACCTGCTCGCCCGAGATCATCCAGCTTCGTCACTGGCCCCCTCGTGGTACGTTGTGTATCGCGAGTCCGGGGTTCGATTTGATGCGCTTATTTCGCGTTACGACTCATCACCCGCGAGGTCATTTCGTCCAGCCTGTGCAAAGCTTCGCCAGACAGCAAGGCCAAGACGCTCCCAGATTCATGATTGCGCAGTCACGCACAGGCCTGTATGATCACAGGGCACCGGCGATGACACGACGAGTGTGTCGGCGGCGATGAGCCCTCCCAGTCGTAAAGGTCGCACCAAATGCCGACGTGGATGAACGTGAGCCCCGAAAGCGAATGATGTCTATATTTACACCGGTCATAGTACAACGAACAGAACGTACAAGAACAAATCGTTAACTACTGGTTATGGTACGTTGACTGCTTCTAATTCATGCCTTTGTTTCCGCCGCGCATGATGGAGATATGAAACGTCCAGCTCCGGTTCGTGGCTTCGTTGCATGAGGGAGTCAACCTGCAGACACGCCACAGGCGGTTCGCGTTTGGTGGGTGGCCGAAAAGGGCCTGCTGAGCAAAGCACGCGAAGCATGCTGAGAGACTGAGGGCCAGCGCGGTTAGAGTACACGGCTAGTCTGGGTAAAGATCTGATGGCTGAGATGACGGCGCTGCGGTGTGGCTCGCCTGCTTCGCGTCAGTACGAAGTTGCGAAAGTGCATATTCCGCACCTTCGGATAGAGCATGGCTGGCCGAATCGGTACAATGTCGCGTCTCGACGAGGCAATCGGCTAGCTGCAGAGTGACGAGCACGATTGCTGTCGAGCCGATGTTTGACATGCTTGAGGCAGAACGTGAGGTCGGCCCCTAGACTGTCGTCCGGGATGAGGAATGGGTGATCACCGCCATTCAACCAGTCGAGAACATTGTCCGGGTGCTTCGCTGCAGTGATCGAAAATGCAGCGATACCTGAGAAGGATATGGCCAGCTCGCGTACATGGAGGAAGAACGACTTTAGCTGTAGCGTCTGCCCAGCCGGGAATGGCACCGCAGAAGTTGAGATAGTCGGATAGACCGATTGGCTCGGAGGTCGAAGGTGCATGCAGTCGATACAAGTACGAGACGAGACCATGGACCAAGCGTAAACCGTGCGATATTTGCAATGGTTCGTCTGATTTTTGTTTAACAGCTGTGTCGATTCCGCAGTCGCAGTCTTTCAGGAACCAGGTGAAGAGTGGGTAGAACACCAGGGGTTCCCAGATGGACGCATGGGTGGCGTCATCATCAAGCAAGGCCAGGCCAAGCGAGACGTGGTCCTCGACATCTGACTACAGGCTGGTTTGTTGATTTCGAAGGGTGTATGCAAACAATGCTTCCCGCAGGTGTCGTGCAGCAAAACTTCCTACAAGCAGATACTGTTGGACGTGCTAAGCGAGTTGGTGAAGGTCACCAAGGCGGTGATTTCAGCAAATTCTGGGATCCCGACCTTGGCGCTGACAGACGCGCCGACGGCGAGCGAAGAACCCTGGGTGACTGTGACTTGAGTCGTCTGTGAAGTGCCCTGATTGGCAGAGAGAGCAACAGTGCCGTCGGCGCCGATTATGGTTCCACCTGTGCTCTGGCTTTGAGTCGTGCAATCAGGCCTGAGAAGAGATTCGGTTAAATAATGAACTTGTCATCAGGATCAAGCGTGACAGGCTGAGAATTAGGCGTCAGCTTGGAAACAAAAGCGGAGGCAGCAAGTGCGCATACCGTAACATCGCCTGTAACGCAAAGAACAGCTCCCACATCAGGGTACCTGCTGGGGTTCGCGTTCGCAGTGTCCCAGTCATCGCTGTTGACGCCGGGCTAAGCATGGGTTGCGCGGAGAAGTACGTTGACCTACCCGGCCTCGAAGATCTACCGTGGCGACGTGCGCCAGAGCGTCGTTCGCTCTCGTGTTTGCACGAGCGGAAAGCTATCGACTCAAGGTCAAGGTGCCGACATAGTGTTGTCAAGTATTGTCGAGGCGCTGATTATTACCAATGCATTTGGCCATCAGACAAGGATTTTTCGGAGGTTAATCACCAGCTATATTCCTTGAGCGTGTGCTACACAATGCCTGAGCAGACGCGAGAATGAAAAAGCACCGGACCGCAGGAGGGCAAGCCGCGCAACTCGGTCCGCTCTGCTTCCGGATTAGCGGCACGAGATCTACCTCACGAATGGCCAGCAAGGTCGGCTAGCACGACCGCCTTGGTCTTCTACGCTCCAGCTATCTGAGCGCAATGACTGTTACCTGGCTGCCCGAGGTCGTTCAGCCCATCGATGGCTTGAAGAATGCGCCGCAGCTCAACACGGTCTTACTGCTGCGCGGCGCTGGCCACAATCTCACGCAAGAAATTCCAGAGGGCACCAAGGACGCCGATCTTACGCCTGTACAGGCCATTGAACATGATACTGCGGAGTTTGCAGAGTTGCTGGGTCTAAAGCTCGTCGCGGCTCAGTCGAATGTAGAGGGTGCGTTGTGCACCCAGCTCGACGAAGGTTAGTGCTCACGCCAAAGCGTAGGTTACCTCATCAACCACCTTCATGCTGCGCGGTAAGATCGTATGGCTCTGGACGAGCAGTATGAGGTCCCTGATATCATCACCTTGCAGTCAATACGGAGCAGTTCTGTTCTCGCCGGAGCGTAAGTGGATGAAATTACAGACGGACATGTCTAGTAAACTCATATCGACCACCAGCTACTGCTTCTGTATGAGCTATGGACTCATCGATATAGTCTAAAACTCTGACGGTGTTCGTTTAGCATCTTGGGTTCTTTATGACGCCGTGGCTGCAATCAAGACGCCGGTCATCGAGGTCCACATGGCCAACTGGTGCGTAGACTCTCATTCTCACGAGTGAACACATAGTGGAAATTCACACGGCTATTCGCACGTAGGCATTCTAAGGACAACAATCGCAAGTCGCTGATCGCGCCAGTGTGCGCGGGCGTGATTGCTGGGTGCGGACCTGCAGGTTACAAGATGGCGCTCCTTCGCGCAAAGGAGCTGATCGACGAGAGGAAGAAAGAGGTCAAGCAGTGATCGAGCGTTGTTTGTAGCTCGCGGGGTTTGTCTGGAGTGCTGGAGTCGATTGAGGGGTGTCTCCCGCTCAACAGAGGTGCTTGCTTGACAACCCGTATTATTGAATCATGATAGGAGCCTTGTTCTCTGTTGTTTCGTTGCGCATCAAGATGTTATGGGCATGCTGTTAGCACGGCGCGGCCGACGGCTCCGTCTCGGCCTCCACACGCGGACCCCCGACCGCTTATCTCAAGCCCAGCTCCCTGTCCCATAGCCGCAAGGGATTGGAGAGGCTAAGACAAAGTGAGAATGTTGTGGGATAGCCTTACTACACCAGATTACAGAGCTGGTGACGTTCTATTAACTTCTTGGGTGAGGATTGGTCAGCTAGCACACCACCCGAGCGAAAGCTGAGCCAACCAACTGACCAACTCTGTGTATCGCCCGAACTCGTGCGGAACTCGGATGGCGTATTGGAAGTATAAAAGCGTGAGCTGGGGCTGACAAGTGTCTTCCAACAGCTCTCAGAGCGCCGCGCTTCCACTCGCAACAACACAACATCCATCTCCAACCCACACAAGCCACCACCAACTCGTTCAGCATGTCTGTCACTCCCATCGAGAGCTTCGAGAAGTTTGAGGAGATTGTAAGTGCTTCTTGGGCTATGTATTACAAAAGCGTACTGACAGTCTGGATGTCGCAGGTTACAGCTGAAGAGTACTCTATCGTCGACTTCTGGGCGACATGGTGTGGGCCGTGCCACGCCATCAAGCCCGTCTACGCCAAGTTTGCCGCCGCATACCCGAAAGTGCGATTCTTTTCTGTCGATGTCGAGGCTCAGCCTGTATGTTCCATGTTTTCACGTTTGAAGCTGCGCATAAGATTCTGACCAGTGTGGCAACAGGACATCTCTGCGGCTGTTGGAGTACGAGCCATGCCGACGTTCGTACTGTTCAAGGGTGGCAAGCCGGTAGGCAGCGCCCTCGGCGCTGTTCCTCAGAAACTTGAGGTACGCCGCATCCGCGAACGAACTTGACGCTTGAAGCTAATGAATGGTTTAGACCTTGCTCCGCCAGGCAGTGTAATACTGCTCGGCTGTTAATTAACTTGTAGCCTTAGAATAGACTTTAGTGAACGTAGGATAGTCAAATTAGTAATGGTATTATCTGTACACCACAAGTGGCTCAAGATGCAGCGCAAGCTCTTAGATATTCTGGAGCGCAAACGCCAATGGCAATGAGAAGCCTTGAGGGAACATACTGAGCAATAGCGAACTGTGCGGGATAAGGCAAAGTCTAGCGGACTTTGGCAGTCGCGACGCAAGTTTCGCTTCGTACTCGCGCTCGCCTTCATCATGGCCGCCGTCAACCCATCTGGGCTCAAACGCGGGCCCGCGCAACATGCATTTGCGACCGACCAACACCCTGCCTTTGCTGAGAAGCACCCGCGAGCATCGTCCACGGTCCCTGCGCTTCCTTTGCCAGGTGCGCACGCGAGTCGCTGCTGAACACAACGTCCAAGGATCTAACCCAACATTCCTCTTCCAGACCTCCGATTCGAACAGACTTTCTTGCGATCACTCGACAAGTTCATCGTAAACGAGCCAGAGCAACACGACGAAACGCTGCAGGAGCAGGCCGCGCTCGTGCAGACAGCCCATCCTAGCAAGGACTTTGAAGTCTGGCGAGACATTTCGTGGGGTTCCACGCTGTGGCTTGTGTTTCGCGACCAGGCGAGTTCTACGTTCAAATCGTATCCGGGTTTCCCGCGTTGCTCATTTTATACATTGCTTCAGGCTGTTTATCAACTTCTGCAAGGGACGTTTCTCAGTCTGGTGACCCTCACGGTATGGCCATTAGGGAGACAAATGTTGTCTAGTATCTTTGGCGGTGGAAGCAAAGTACGTGCTGTTCCTAAGGAGGGTGACGGCGCGTCGCGACTTCGTGGATGGGGTCGCAGCTTGCTTGGAGGAAGACGATGATGACAACACATCCTATATTGCTGCAGTCCGATTGTTGTACACTAGGACTTCTGGCAACAAGCAGCGGTTGCTAGTGTGGAGCCGACAGCTTGACCAACAGGACTTTGAAACATTACGCGATGGGCTACGTCTTACCGCGTTTTGCGTCCACTCGGCCCTTCTAGACTCATATTCGACCAAGGTGATGCAGAAACGACGCCATGCAATCTCCACATGATTATTCCGCCCCACAGACTCTTGGTACATCCGGAATTGGAGTTCCACTTTGCGCGAGAGATCGAGATGTGCCTGGTCTAAAACTCCACTCCGAGGTTTATGATGACGCGGACGATCACAGCATACACCGATTTCTGCTTTCTTATATAAGGCTCACCGACGAACCTCAAGCTTCATCACACAATCGAGATCAACAACACTTCACGACCACGACCTCCACTTTTTAACGACCTCATAATGTCTGACTTCGACAACCAAACCTACGGCCGTGGCACCGCCGGTGCTGCTGGTACTGGCACTGGCCCAGCAGGCACGTTTGCGCCTATCCAACAGCATCCGACCCGGGACACCGATGTGCTCGCCCAACGTGTTGAGCGCGCTCCTGGTCACATCGGCGAACGTGATACAACCGACCCTCGTGTCTCGCACGCGACCAACCCGGACGCCAGTAAAGTCCCCTATGGCCTACGAGAGGTCCTCCCGCGCAGCGTCGAAGAACAGGCTCCTGGTAAGCCTCGCATCATCGATGTCGGTGACAGCAATGTTGATGAACGTTCCAATTCAGATTCAATACACCCGACTTCGAGTGGAAAGGGACAGTCCCACGCGACGGGCAAGTCATATGTTCCTCAGAAGCTCCAGGAGGTGTGCCGTAGCGCTATATGTCTCTGGATTTCGTTCTCTGACACCATCTGTTACAGCTTGTTCCTGAGAGTGTCGAGCGCGCTCTGCCTAACGCTATCCACGACACGTCTGGCCTGCCGCCCAAGGACCATACTCGCCGTGATTAAGCTAGCGCTTCACAGTATATGAAATAATAACAATTCTGTACAACCTATGAGTTAAAAGCTACTTTATGATCAAGATGAATGACCAAGTCCCGTCCGCATGACACTCATGCTCCAATGTCGATGGAATTGAGTTGTAAACCATCAGTGATATGTTCAAAATCAATTGCATGCATGCGCTGTCGTATGCAGAGCTGAGGGTGAGGCTGGGTGAAAATCAGTGGTCGTTCTGGATGTCTAGGACAAGCTCGCCTCGTCGATCATTATTATACCAGCACCCGACCCATCTCAGTATTGGTAGACGGAAATGCTCGTCACCACTGGCATGTCCTACGTTCACGACCTTCGCCACGGATGGATGTGCAAGCTACTTCTGATGCTCTGCCTAGGGCCGAGGCGTCCATTCGTCAGCAACAGTCAAGATTTCAACATCACCTTGTACTTCCAAAGTAAAAAAAGAAAAACGGCTTGATTTGCTTGACCATCCATGGACTTACTGTACAGGTTTGTTTGTAAGTCTTCTATGTGAAGTTTTGTGGTTTATCGATGTAGCGCAAAAACGCCTAGCATACCGAACGACCGATCTATGGGAAGCCGAGCTGAAAATTTTTTCAGCGTTCTTGGACTAGCAATTGATGCAGGAAGCAAGAAACTCTCCAGAAATTGAGTCATAGCACAAGTCAGCATTGCTTCTGCGCGTGACGGGAACCGCAGCTGGGCCTGTTCTGAAGGAGGGATCCACCTGACTCCTATCTGTACACCATTGTACACGTAAGTCAGTACCGTCGTTCGGGGTGCGACCACCCAGCTTTGAAGGCCATCGGAGGATTGCCGACGATCTCGTTGAACACCCACATATCCCTGCCCTCAGCCGTAATGTATCCCGCTGATCCCGCGCTGCCGATAAAAGCCGCTCAGCTACTTATCCAAATTTCTATTTACAAGAGTGCATCGCCTGTTTTATCCCTACATTCGGTTGTAAATTGTTCGAGGTGTTGCACCGTGTCAACTGCTGGCCGGAGATCCCAGAGCCCTATGATGATCGATATGTACACACCAGAAGCGCGTCCTACGTGGACACAATCCGGCGCTTGGCTCAGTGCTCTGCCAGGGCGACCGCACTGCATTTCCCGGTGGTCTGGTCTTGCGGACTCCGGCGAATATTGCTATGCTCCACGAAGCTAGAACCGCGACTAGCAGCAGGACAGCAGAACTCAATGTTGATGTGCATTTGCGCAGACCTTTGCGACCTTCTACTGTGCCCTTCTGCGTAACCTGTTGTCGAGGCATACACTAGGGCGAACATCTTGCCTTAAGACTCCATACAATGATGCACGCTTCTGCGTGGGAAACGCTTCTAAAAGCACGTCTATAGCCGACCTTTGGTTCGGTGAGTGCATTCCCAGACATCCTGCATTTCTCCAGAGACTTAAAAAGACTCGTCTCGCTGGCTCGCAACATCTGCACAACCCCGCACTCTACCCGCATCGTTGCTCATGGCCTATGTTATCAATGGCCGCAAGGACAGCGGCGAGACCCATGTCCGCCGCGAAATTCGTGACCTCAACGAGAACTTCCCTGAGCAGTTTGCGCTCTTCATTCTTGGCTGGACCGGCGTGCAGTATCCTAATGCGCCTCTTAACTTCATGCCCGCCGGCTGGAAGCCCGGCGATGTGCTCCCACCCGGTGGCGACCACTTCGCCATTGGCTCGATCCATGGCATTCCTTACGAGCGCTGGGCCGGCGACCCGCCTTTTGGGATGCTCAGCGAAAAAGGTATGTCGTTGACAATAGGGCATTGAAACCGCTTCGATGATATGCTGACAAGTGCTCTCCAATGCGAAGAGAACGAAGCAGAATTCCTGAAGGCACTTGGAAAGCCGCCCAAGATCTACGAGCAGTCTTCGCAGCCGGACAGTGGCGAGAGCATCGACGATCATGGTCGCAAAGTTCCGCTTCCCGGCAACGAAGCCGCACGATACGGAGGATATTGTAACCATGGGGTGGTTTGCGCCGTATGCTTGCCGTACCTGAACTAAGTCTGTGTTCGTACAGAGTGTCCTGTTGTGAGTTGTTCAAGTATGGCTACTGAACCGATAACTCAACTACTCGACAGTCCTCCTTGGCATCGCCCGTACTTGATGGTTCTCGAGCAGTCAATCTGCATGGTCGCCACCGCCGTCGCTCAGGAGTTCGCTCGCATCGCACCCGCCAAAGGCCAAAAGTGGATCGAAGCCGCCAAGCAGCTCCGTTTCCCCTTCTACGATTGGACACTCGAGGACGCCGTCGACGAAGGCTTCCCTGATGTTCTCGAGAGCAACATGATTCGTATCCGAGGACCTGACGGCAAGAGCGTCTCGGTCCCCAATCCTATCTCATCCTACCGTTTCGATGAGCACATGAACACCGAGCGCACGCGTGACTTCCGTGACTTTGAGGCCGATGTCCCTTACAGCGGCAATCCTCCTCAAAAGACCCGTGCGTACTTCCGCAAGTGGAACCGTACATGCCGCTGGCCGAAGGACGACCCAGCACCTTCGGACCGTCTGGAGAAGATCAACTACCAGCTCGCTCGACTTTACAACGACCTCCGCTCCAAGGTTGCTCACATGTTTACCTACGAGGAGGATGCCAATCCTGACAGCTGGCCGTACTTCTGGGACGAGTTTTCAAACACGAGCGTTCAGAGCAACCCGATTACGGTTCCGAACGAACCTGGCGCTCGCACCACCATCTCCAAGTCCCTTGAGGCAGCGCACAACTCCCTTCATCTCATCATCGGAGGCGCGGGTCACATGGGTCAGAATGAGTTTGCTGGTTTCGACCCGGTGCGCCTTCAGCTTTTTTCTCGCTCCGTAGCTAACTCGATTATAGATCTTTTACATGCACCACTGCAACGTCGACCGCATCTACGCCTTGTGGGAGTACGTCTACCCGAAATATATGCTCGGCCACGGCTACAAGGACAAATCGGGCACGCTCACCCATTTCAGCAAGTTGTTGTTGCTTGTCCTTAATCAATCATCTGAACGTTTGTATAGCCCAGCCCAACGGTAGCTTCACCCAGCTTGTTCAGACTCGCCTCGACGAGTACACCGACATGCTGCCTTGGCGCAAGTCAGCCGACTCGTACTGGACGATGCACGATGTGACGTCTTTGGAGAAGCGCGAAGGCGTTTACCCCAAGTGTGCGTAACTTGATTTTCTTTCCACGATTGAATTTGAGCTAACCACCCCACAGACTACGTGAGCATGATAGTGGCGGTGATTAGGGACGTTTACTGACTACGAACGCAGACCTATCCTCCGGTCGATGGCGGTACATAATCCGCACGATACATTGCTCGCCGTGTTGCTAACGATGTGCGCAGTGCAAGTCGACAAGCCAGTCTCTTACGCAGAGCGCATCAAGATGCGTGCCATCCTGCAGCAGCACTTCGGCCTCGGCGTCAAGGAAGCACATCCCGTTGTATCGAGTCACAGTAGCCCGCTCTTCCAGAACGTCGCTCAGCGTGCCATTGTGCCTCAGGGTCGCGTACAGCTGGAGAAGTATCGTCACTTCGTTATTGTCGCTGAGCTCAAGGGCATGCCTTTGGCGACAGCTATTCGATGGAACTCACCTGTGAGAATGAATACCTTCTTCTATATTAGTCGCTCAGCTGAACCACGCTTTTTGATTGATCAGATTCATGCGACGGCACTGACGAATTCTATGCTCACGTTGCCGTTCTGACTCGTCCCTTGACCACGTCCTGCGCGGGCTGCCTTGGTCGCCAGGCCGTTGGCAATACGGTGAGTGTCGAGCTAGCCTGCGACGCAGGGTCGAACTCTCATCCAATTTCGCTCCAGGTCAAGGGTATGATTCATGTTCCTTCCAAGCACATCGCGCAGATGCTCGACCGCCGCAACCGTGCGCCAAGCGCCAGCGAGGCTGAAGAGGCCGACTTCTGCAAGAAACGTTTCAAGGGTCTGCTTGTCGGCCGCACTGGTCAGATCTACGCGCACACGGTCACTCACGTCGGCGACGGCTTCGCCCCCGAGGGCAGCCGTCTGGACCCGGCGATCACCCCCAAGGTGACTTTCGTCAGCGCTTACGCCTGTACTGGAGGTCAAGCAGATGCTCCTGTTGAGCTCTTCGGCTTCAAAAACTTCGCCGAGGTGTTCACGGGCGCCAACTGGCAGATTGGCCCGCCGTAAGCGCATCCGCCTCCTCCTATAACTCTCGAAATCCGCAGCGATCGATGTGTATTATTACCTCTTGTCAGAGCGGCCCTATAGCCCTTGCGTGATCTCGCGCCGAACCCGAATTGATTTTTGCTGTTTGTCAATGTTAGGCGCTGCCTCGAGAAA
>JAGTJP010000666.1:0-11575 GCA_020744175.1 Auriculariales sp. MPI-PUGE-AT-0066
ACCGCCTTAACTTTGCAATCGCTCACCGTCACTGGACTCTGGATGACTGGCGACGTGTTGCCTGGTCAGATGAGACCAAAATCAACCGTATGGGGTCTGATGGGCGCAAGTGGGTGTGGAAACGCCCTGGCGAAAAGCTCAGCAAGCGACTTGTTGACCAGAAGGTCAACATGGTGGTGGCTCTCTCCTCCTTTGGGGCTGCATGACCTACTCCCACGGTGTTGGAACTTGTCACAAGATCGATGGCATCATGACTGGTGATGTCTATGCCCAAATTCTTGATCGCAACCTTCCAGCAAGTTGCAAGAAGTGGCGTGTTCGCATGCGGGATATCATCTTCCAGCAGGATAACGACCCCAAGCATCGCTCAGAAGTCGCAACAGACTGGATCTCAGATCACCAGATCAATTTATTGCCCTGGCCAGCCAACTCTCCCGATCTCAATCCTATTAAACATCTTTGGGGTCACCTCAAGGTGTGCATGGGTGAGTATGAGACCTACCCCAAGGGAATGCATGAACTCTGGGACCGTGTCCAGGATGAGTGGAAGAAAATATCACTCAAAGTTGTGCAGAATCTCATAGAAAGTATGCCTGATTGTGTTGAAGCTGTAATTAAAGCAAAAGGAGCCTGGACTAAGTACTGAATGTATATTAGTCTGTCAGCAAAGAAACTGTTCAGATGTGTGCATCCAACAAGACAAATGCCTAAATATTTTCCAGAGACTTTCAACCTTAACTGTTGGTATAAGACTTGTAGCAGAGATCAATTAATATTTGTAATTAATTAGAGGTGGGTACATGCTTGTGCTGTGTGGAGTGGTGGGGGTTGCGGCGGAATTTTCCGAAACATCTGAATGGTTTTCTGAGTCACTGTATCTGAGATCTACAGGAAAGAAAAGAATCCTAGGAATTCCTCAGTTTCCTTGGTGTCCCTGCTTTCCAGCTTTCCTACTTTCCCTTTCACTCCTTTTCTGCTGCAGTTTATGCAGACAACAGTAGCCATTGGTGGATGTCATGGTTCTGCACAACTGGGAGCTGTACATCTCTTTTTTGGGTGAGCTCAAAGCCTCAGTGCCTACCTGATACAATCAGAGCCACCTCAGCACGGGTACAGTTTTTCCCCGAGCAACCCGGGTTAATCCATTTATGGACGAACGGCTGTGTGTGTAATGCCAAACAGTGTCGGACTCGGCCCACCTCCACGACGGGACCAATACCGACTAAACCTGTGTGGACTTGCCGGCCCGGCACGTGAAAGGGGTGGTGTGAGGGACGAACGTTGCCCAGCGATGCGAACGCCAAGGAGAGGATTGAGGGGAAAAGAGGATGAGCAATGTTGAGAGATGACAAGGTGGTCGAATTCTATCCTACAAAAGAAGGACAGAGGTCCTGGTTTATATACAAAATGTGAGCCATAATATGACTTATACATGCTGACTGGAAAGTAATGGTGTATGACTGCGCAGGAGTACGCGCGGCCCGGAAGGTAATTGGGCATGACTGTACATGGGTACGCGTGGCCCTTCGGCATCTCGTATGGGGAAGTGAAGTGCACATGTGATATAGAAAAGAAAGAAACATGACTTAAAAGGGTATAGACGGTGGCATGTGAAAAGGAGCGGGGCTCCTATGGGACTCCGTGGTCAATAGTGAGGTCCGTGATCATCAGACGGGACTCCGTGGTCACGGATCTGCCGGGATACATTGGGATACAGCCGAAAATAGGGATTCCGTGTCAGGTGGCAGGGGTGAGTCTCGAATGTGCAACCGGTTGCCACGGCGAGGAACGGTGAGCCACTACACCACTCAACCCCTGGGAGCTGTACATCTCACTGTTGGTGGAGGAAGGAAGAACATGTCAACTTCAAAGCTTCTCAGCATCATAGTCAGTGGATTTCTGTGCATACATGCTAATCATCCATTCATTAATTATTGATGAACCTCATTGGCATGAAGATTGAGAGTTTGAAAGAGATTATATTGTTGAGCTGGTGATGCTGAATGGGGAGACCAGGGCAGAGGAGCACATACAAGCCTTACGTGAGGCAGACATGACAGCCAGATGATTATCTTGGTCAGAATCATCCCACATGCTTGTGTGGCCAGTTGTAGCTCAGATAATCCAGAGATTGCAGATGACATGGCAGCTGCCTTAAAACTTGGCTTCCTACATCTTGCCCATGCATCCTCTCATCAATCATATCATCTCTCAATGGGCCCTGTAGCTACTTGCAGCAATGTTACTGTGTCTCAGGCACTACTACATATGCAGAGATCATCATTTGGCACACCACCTTCTCTTGCACACTTTTGTCAGTGGGGACTGTTATGTCCGTGCCTCCACCCCTATATTCCAAGTCCCTTTCTGGCCCTTCCCAAACATTCTCCAATATTCTCCATGTGCTCTGATATGTATCCAACTCCTGCTCTGGCCTCTGCACCCCTCTGATGCTTCGGACTTTGACTTGGTTGGTGGCACTGAGGAAGGCTCAACAAGCAACCTGTGCTCTCATGCAAAAGCTTGTGGGGGTAAGGCAGTGGCTGCTGATGTGTTTGGCATGCCACATGCAGCGAAGGTGAGGGAGTGGCTGCAGAAACCAGCCTTAGAGAAGCTGACGGCAACCTGGGAGTGGACGGGCAAAGGCAAGATTACCTTCAGCACAACAGCTCTCACACCAGTCCCTGCACAGCTGTCAGTACCACACTGATATGCAGCAGTGCATGGCATGACAAGTGGGTGACAGAGAAGCTGAGACCCTTCTCCATTGTCAATGACAATGTCAGGGCGACACTAGGAGTGCAGCTGTGAGGGTAGATCGCTGCAGATCTGTGACTGATGAAGATGGGGTGCTAAGAACCAACCACCAAGAGTCTTGATGAGTGATGGACTGAGGGGACCGCACTAGAAGTGGGAATCCAAAGTCATTATTATGTATGGAAAAGGGGAGGAGACATGCGCTAACCTAGAAGCAGGAATCCGAAGAGAACAAGACTGGGGAGCTGAGTTCTAATGGACCAACATGGATATCAAGCTAGCACAACTATCAAACAAGACCAAACAAAGACACAGACAGGCATAGATGGATACTAGGAACCGACCTGCAAGGTTATTTGGTAGCATATAGGGGCAAACAACGGGAGAAATGGAAAAGGAATGGAAAATAGGTGGAAATATTGTGGCACCCTGACAGTACCCCCCCTTTTAGATGTGGTGCCTTGATGCAACTGGATGTGTCTTGCATAAGTCTTCACACACCAGTCGCACACACGTGCGTTCATTGGGGAGAGAGTCATCCACACCAGTTGTTAGTACTAAGGCCTCCAAGGACTTGCGATGCCTTTCCGCCATGCACTCAAAGAAGTCTGGTGGTAAGCATTCACAGCCAAACATCTGACGCACTTGCGCAAGCCTTCTCGGTTTGGGGGGAGTGCGCTGAGCGTTGGGGTTCTGCTGGTAGAATTCTGCCACAATGCATGGCACGTGCTTGAGGTTCACCTCAGGTACCCAGAGGTTATTCTCTTGCATGTAGCCCTTCCATTTGACCAGAAACTGGAGTTTGCCATAGTAGAGATGCAAGTTTTCGATGTGCTCAACCTTGTACTCTTCTTCCATCTGCCTAGGTATCCTAACTGGAGGTGGGGGCAGGGTGACGCGGTTGGGAATGGTATCCGGATTGAAACGATGTAAGAGAGAGATGTGGAAGACAGGGTGAATCTTCACATGGGACGGCAGGTGGAGCTTGTATGCATTCTTGGAGAGCTTCTGAATGATCTCATATGGCCCTAGCCACTTGTCATCTAGCTTGCGACTGGGGCGCACCGTGGTGATGTTCTTCGAACTAAGCCACACCTTGTCGCCAACCGCAAACTCTGTACCCTCATCTCTGCTGTGGTTGTATTACCGCGCCATATCCTCCTGCGCCTTCTGCATTGCCAACTGCACTTCCTACAGAGCCTCCTTCATGCGATCTGTGAACACGTTTGCTGCTTCCACATTGCTTTCGTGCACAGGTTCGAAACCCATACGTGGATGTTCGCCGTGAGCGTTGAAGAAAGGTGTTTGTTGGATGGACACGTTCACACAATTATTGACTGTGAACTCCACCATGGGGAGGAGCTCTGACCAGTCATCCTGCCACTCATTGCAGAAGAGATGCAAATACTGCTCGATTTCCTGGTTGAGGCACTCCATTTGGCCATCTGTCTGAGGGTGGTACACTCTGCTGGGCATTGCTTTAATCCCCAATTTCTTGAAGACCACGCTCATGAAAGCTGAAACAAACTGAGGACCTCTGTCCAAGATAACTCCATCGGATAAGCCATGTTGGGACCAGACTTTCTTGAGCCACAGGTTGGCTATGCCTTCTGAGTTGACTTGCTCAGTCGTTTTCGCAATATGGACGCACTTCCCAAGGCGATCAACCGCAACCCAAATTGAGTCATAACCTTTACTCTCTGGCAGGCCCACAATGAGGTCACAGGTCGCATACTGCCAGCAGCGCATGGGTATGGTGTTAGGCATCAGCGGACCAAGCGGTGCATGAGGGAAGTGTTGAATATGGAATTGTATATGGAATTTCTCGCGTCTTATTGTTACAACCCTAGGCAATTTCCGAAGCCATAGTTTAGCTGTGTCAGGAGGCACCGGATTTTTCCTCGGTTGCCCTTCTCCCGTCCCAGGTATGTAGCCTCTCTCTGATTAGTTCGAATCTCATCTTGGTTGCCCTTCTCCCATCGCAGTGTAAGACTTTAACAGGTTATGAGCCCCGTGCTCTAAGTGTACAAACCCTGAATTACCATCGGCCACACACCCGCACATATCACTCACCTGCATGGCCATTTGCACCCCGATCTTCGCGCAACTCACACACACGATCATCAACCTTCTCTGCGACCAACAGAAGATATCGGATCTGTCAGGGTGACGCTAGGAGCGCGGCGATGAGAGTAGATCCAACTGGATCGTACTCGAGGAAGAAGAGGAAGGTGACTGCGGATGCAGAGGCCAACACAACCACCAGGAGTCTTGGTTTGAGCGATGGACTTAGGGACGCGCTAGAAGCGGTATATCCGAGATTATTATTGAGTATGTAAACGTGAGGGACATGCGCTAACCTAGAAGCGGTATATCCGAGAGAACAAGACTGGGGCAGGAAGTCACCTCATGCATGGGTACAGTCAGCCACTAGACACATTACGCTCATACACAAAATAGGACTTGGTGCTCTTCTTCACCCATCATGGCTGGTACACATCCTCTGTGTGCTCAACGCACCCTCCTACGGTGATCGTTGCACCTGCACCCTCACCCTCACCCTCACTGTCGTCTGTAGCCATCACACGGTCCCCCCCCCCACTCATCGCACCTGCGTCAGTTCTGACTGCCGACCCAGCCAGTGGTCGACGCTGCCACTGGTCCACGCCCTCCCGTTATCACTGCACACTGTTCATCACACTTCGGGTGCGCATACAAGTGCGTGCCGGAGAAGCTTCCGGGATCGCACCGGACCGCGTGACCACTCTCCCTCTGACCATCGTCCGGCGGATCGACAGCGTGCTTGACTCCAGCGACACACCACGACGCGTGCTCTTCACCCAGATTACAGTACGTCGCGACCATCGCTGCACCATTGCTCGTGGATGTGGGCGCGCATGCTCATCTCACTGTTGTCCGTGTTCGGTGGCTCCACGCTTGATGCACCGCCCTGGGTGCCCATCGCGCACGCACACTACCCGTTTCCACTGCCTGCCGCACGTCTCACCGTGCTCTACACCTCCTTGGGTGCTCATCGCGCACGCACGCTACCCGTTTCCACTCCCCGCCACACACGTGACCTTGCTCTACACCTCCTTGGGTGCTCATCGCGCACGCACGCTTCCCGTTTCTACTCCCCGCCACACGCCTGACCGTGCTCTACACCTCCTTGGGTGCTCATCGCACACGCACGCTTCCCGTTTCTACTCCCTGCCACACGCCTGACCATGCTCTACACCTCCTTGGGGTGCTCATCGCGCACGCACACTACCCGTTTCCACTCCCCGCCGCATGTCTGACCGTGCTCTACACCTCCTTGGGTGCTCATCGCGCACGCACGCTTCCCGTTTCTACTCCCCGCCGCACGCCGGGTCGTGCTCTACACCTCCTTGGGTACTCATCGCACACGCACACTACCCATTTCCACACTTCTGACCGTGCTCTACACCTCCTTGGGTGCTCATCGCGCACGCACACTACCCGTTTCCACTCCCCGCCGCACGTCTGACCGTGCTCTACACCTCCTTGGGTGCTCATCGCGCACGCACGCTTCCCGTTTCTACTCCCCGCCGCACGTCTGACCGTGCTCTACACCTCCTTGGGTGCTCATCGCGCACGCACACTTCCCGTTTCTACTCCCCGCCGCACGCCTGACCGTGCTCTACACCTCCTTGGGGTGCTCATCGCGCACGCACACTACCCGTTTCTACTCCCCGCCGCACGTCTGACCGTGCTCTACACCTCCTTGGGTGCTCATCGCGCACGCACGCTTCCCGTTTCCACTCCCCGCCGCACGCCGGGTCGTGCTCTACACCTCCTTGGGTACTCATCGCACACACACACTACCCGTTTCCACACTTCTGACCGTGCTCTACACCTCCTTGGGTGCTCATCGCGCACGCACACTACCCGTTTCCACTCCCCGCCACACGTCTGACCGTGCTCTACACCTCCTTGGGTGCTCATCGCGCACGCACACTACCCGTTTCTACTCCCCGCCGCATGCCTGACCGTGCTCTACACCTCCTTGGGTGCTCATCGTGCACGCACACTACCCGTTTCTACTCCCCGCCGCACATCTGACCGTGATCTACTCCTCCTCCTCCTCCTCGCTTGATGCACCGCCCTGGGTGCTCATCGCACACGCACACTACCCGTTTCCACACTTCTGACCGTGCTCTACACCTCCTTGGGTGCTCATCGCGCACGCACACTACCCATTTCCACTCCCCGCCGCACGTCTGACCGTGCTCTACACCCGCCTCTTGTTTTCATCTGCACCCGCCGTTACACTCCCCGCAGCACGTCGGATCGTTCCCTACACCTACCTTTGTGCCTCGTTCACGGTCGCGTTCGTGCTCTCCACACTCGCACGCGTGCTCATCTCGCCTCCTCTCTTTCCTTGGCATCACTAGGCCACGGTCATCTTACGCTACGTGTAATCCGCTCGCTACACCGCCGCCCGTGCTTATCGCACTTGTCCACTTGATTGCTCTTCGGCTACCCGTTAAACCTGGCTACACGCTCGCTGCACTCGCGCAAGTGCCATCCATTAGGATTGCACCTCCCCCCACCTCCCTCCTCTCGTCGCGCTGTGCAGTGGATGTGTAACAAAGGAGTACATGATACAGGTACGGGTACAACAATTCCGCGATCTACTCATTGTTGCTCTGTTGCTCGTACCATTTCATCAGCAGCTGCCATTAGCTCTGCGAGACGCCCAGTGGCGAGGAGACAGCAGCACGGATGAGTATGCCGTGTGTCCTGAGATCCTTGAGCGCCGCCGTGAGTCGCTTGTTCTCGCGCGCGAGTCGAGCACGTTCCAACTTGACAGATTCAAGCTCGCCCACGCGTTTTTGTAGTTGGACCACTTCGGCCTCTAGGCGTGTGCGAGCCCTGCGACTAGATTCCAGGGTCGCCAAGATGCCCTGTTCACGGTCGTGGACAGCGCTCTGCGACAGAAGGTGTCGAACCCGCTCCATGTCCATCTGAAAGCCGCGCCAACGGTGTCCTCAACTGAGTGGTGACGGGCTGTTTGTTCTCTAGTGGCGCAGGGTCCGCATGCGATCTTCCAGATCTCATGGTGTTCCCCTGGCTGCAGGTCCTCGGCGCAGAACTCGCAGGCCCGCGCGTGATTCGGCCGATCCATTATCTTTGCGCAAGTTTCACAGACGAGCTTCTTTAGCTCGCCGAGCTGGGATTGTGCACGCTCGATGGCGCAGAAGTCGCACGGGACAACAAGGTCGTCCGCATCGTCGTCATCGGTGTTGCTATCGTCCGAGATCTGGTGCGCCGCTGTTAACATTCAGATGCGATCATGAAGCACACTAACAGACCTCGAGAACGGTGGTAGTGGCGTTAAACTGCACAACTTGTGTGCTCGTGAGCGCGCGTCCTGCAGTAGTAACAACTAGGTCAGGCAACCCCATGTGTTTACTATGGTCATCACTTAAAAGCTCACCATCGCATGTACAACAGATCTGGCGACAGACGCTTTTGCGCGCTTAGGAGTACGGGGTGTCACACTGGAGGTGTCAGGGCGACGCTAAGAGCGCGGCGATGAGAGTAGATCTGACTAGATCGTACTCGAGGCAATAGAGGGAAGCGACTACAGATGTAGCGGCAACCACAACCACCAGGAGTCTTGATATGAGCGATGGACTTAGGGGTCGCGCTAGAAGCGGGATATCCGAGTTATTATTGAGTATGTAAACGTGAGGTGACATGCGCTAACCTAGAAGCGGGATATCCGAGAGAACAAGACTGGGGCGGGAAGTTCCGACGGACCGACGCACATATGAAGCTAGCGCGACTATCAAACATGACCAAACAAGGATGCAGACATATGTAATTGGATACTGGGAACGCACGCGCGAGGTTATTTGGTAGCATATAGGGGGTCAGGGCAGGAGAAATGGAAAAGGAAGGGAAATAGGCAGAAATATTCGTGGGACCATGACAGTACCCCCTCTTTTAGATGCGGCGCCTCGACGCAACAGGATTTAGCTTGCGCATTTCAGCGCGCGCCAAACGCGCACACGTGCGCTCGTCTGGGAGGGTGTCGTCAATGCCGGTGGTGAGAACCAGCGCGTCCATGGCCTGCTTGTGCCTTTCCGCGGCGCGCTCAAAGAAGTCGGGTGGCATGATAGACCTGTCAATGAGTCCGCGCGCGCGTGCGGGGTGTTGTTGTGGGGGAGGGCGCGCTGGGCGTCCGGGTGTTCGCGGTAGAATGCCGCCACAATGCGCGGCGCATGCTTGAGGTTTTCCGCAGGGACCCAGAGGTTGTTTTTGCGCGTGTAACCCTTCCACTTGACTAGGAACTGCAACTGGCGATAGTGGAGCCTCGAATCCTTGATGCGCTCCACTTCGTACTCCTCCTCATCCTGTCCGCGCAAGCGTACTGGAGGCGGGGGAGGTGCGACACGATTAGGGATGGTGTCTGGGTTGAAACGACGCAGCAGTGAGATGTGAAAGACGGGGTGGATCTTCATCTGCGCAGGGAGTCGCAGCTTGTACGCGTTCTTGGACAGCTTCTGCTCGATCGCGTAAGGGCCGAGCCATTTGTCGTCCAGCTTGCAACTAGGGCGCGTAGTTGTGATGTTCTTAGAGCTCAGCCACACCTTGTCACCAACTGCAAACTCAGTGCCTTCGTCGCGACCACGATTGTAGTAACGCGCCATGTCTTCCTGCGCTTTCTGCATCGCGGACTGCGCCTCCTGCAGGGCCTCCTTCATGCGATCGGTGAAGGCGTTAGCTGCCTCGACGTTGCTCTCGCGCGTGGGTTCGAAGCCCATGCGCAGGTGTTCACCATGCGCGTTGAAGAAAGGTGTCTGTTGGATAGATGCGTTCACGCGATTGTTGATCGCGAACTCCACCATGGGTAAGAGCTCCGACCAATCGTCCTGTCGCTCGTTGCAGAAAAGGCGCAGGTACTGCTCGATCTCTTGGTTGAGACGCTCCGTCTGACCGTCCGTCTGAGGGTGGTACGCTGTGCTGGGCATTGCCTTGATCCCGAGTTTTTTGAAGACTGCGTTCATGAACGCCGAGACGAACTGAGGGCCTCGATCCGAGATCACCCCATCAGATAAGCCATGCTGAGACCAGACTTTCTCGAGCCAAAGATCGGCTATGCCTTCTGAGTTAACTTGCTCAGTCGTCTTTGCCATGTGCACGCGCTTTGACAAGCGATCTACAGCGACCCAGATCGAGTCGTAACCCTTGCTCTCAGGTAGACCCACGATGAGATCACAGGTTGCATATTGCCAGCGACGCGTGGGTACAGCGTTGGGCATCAGCGGACCAAGTGGCGCGTGAGGGAAGATCTTCGTCCTGTTGCAAGCATCGCAACCCTTAACATAAGCCGCTATATAGCGAGTCATATTAGGCCACCAATAATTGCGCGACACCAACTCGTACGTCCGCCAACATCCGGGGTGTCCTGCAATCAGGCTATCGTGATGTGCGGCTACCACACGCCGGCACAAGTCTCCATCTTAGGGACGTAAACCTTGCCACGATAAAGGGTGAGACCATTTTCCTGGACCACTCGCTATTGCGCAGACCGCGCCACTCAAGGTTTGCTAGTGTGGCAAGACCAAGAGTGACGACTTTGTCAAGATTGACGGTGTTTTTGATGTCGCACATGAGTGCCTGCTCGCCCTGGTTCGTGGGAACCTGGCCGCGCCGATCTCCCAAGACCTTGATCCACTCAGGTTTGAGCAAAATGACGTTTTCATTGTCATGCTCCACCCCTCTTTATGGTCTGGTCGCCTCGACAGAGCATCAGCCTTGGCCATAGACTTGCCAGGCTTGTGTTCCATGGCAAAGTCAAACCTAGACAAGTACAAAGACCAGCGCGCCTGCCTGCGATTGAGCTTTTGCGCCGTACGGAAGTACTGGAGGTTGCGATGGTCTGACCACACCTCGAATTTGTGCTCCGCGCCTTCCAAGAAGTGCCGCCACTCCTCCAGAGAGCGAACGATAGCGAGCATCTCCTTGTCGTGAATCTCATAGTTGCGCTCAGGAGCTGTGAGAGACTTCGACATATAGGCGACTGGGTGCCACTTGTCATCGTCTGAGAGCTGCGAGAGGACTGCGCCGAGGGCGAAGTCTGAGCTGTCGGACTCTACGCGGAAAGGACGCGTCGCGCTTGGTAAGACCAGTACCGGTTCTGAGGTGATGGCTTGCTGGAGCGCCTTGAATGCGGCCTCTTGCGCGGGAGACCACTCCCATTCACGATCCTTTTGGGTGAGATCGTGCATAGGGCGCGCGATGCGCGAGTAATCTTTGACGAAGCGTCGGTAGAAGTTGGCGAAGCCTAGGAACTGCTGAACTTCCAGGACATTGCGCGGCGTAGGCCATTCAGCAACTCCACGTATCTTCGCTGGATCCATGCGCACGACTCCATGACCGATGATCACCCCAAGTAGTCGATGAGTTCCGACTCGAAGGTGCACTTCTCAGGACGTAGGAACAGTTTGTTGTCCTTGAGTATGCGCAAGACCTCCTGCGTGATCTTGCGCAACTCTTCCTTGGTCTCAGCGTAGATCAGGATGTCGTCCATATAGATGATGACCTTCCCGCGCGACAGCAAATTGTGGAAGAGGTCGTTCATCATCGTTTGGAAGGTACTTGGCGAGTTGCTCATCCCGAAGAACATGACCAGGGGTTCGTAGAGTCCGCGATTTGTGGCAAACGCGGCCTTCCATTCATCTCCCTCCTTAACGCGCACGTTGTTGTACCCCAGCGAACGTCAACTTGGTGAAGTACTTCGCCTTCTGGAGCTTATTGACTAGCTCCTCGATCAAGGGCAGCGGGT
>JAGTJP010000667.1:0-11553 GCA_020744175.1 Auriculariales sp. MPI-PUGE-AT-0066
GGATGTCGTGCAAGGTCTACCGACGTACTATCAACACCAAGGCCATACTGTTGGACATGGGACCAATGCCTCCACCGAGAATGTAACCACCAAGAGCGCCGACACATTTGTTGGGTTAGATCGTGCTCTAGTACCATACAGTTGTGACTCGCCTTGGAGTGAAGCCGCCAATCGCAGTTACGTTGGAGCGTTCTGCAGCATCGTAGAGCTCCTGCACCTGGACGCCAGTGCCGGCACTGAAAACGGGCTCGCCGTTCCCAGTACACTCGTTGGCGACGAAAGACGGGATGAAGGCTGTATCCTTGAGGTAGTGGGTCCAGATTGTGAAGCTTCCTGGAGCGGCGGATCTGAAAGAGGCATGAGCATACGCCTGTTGAAAATAAAGCAGAACCAGAAACACACCGGCCTGTGTAGCAATGTCCAGTGTTTTTGACTCGAAGGCGCAGATTGTATTTGCGAGCAAACTTAACCGACGCTTGGACAATTGCAGCAGATGTAGCGTTGACGACAAAGGGAGCTTGAGCGCCGAGTTCGCATGTGCCGTTGAGGGGGGCAGTGGGGACAGTTGAAGGTGCAAGACAGCCAACTTCGCCAGACAGTCCGTTCTCACCAAACTCCCAATTATTGAACATCACTGGGTATAATTGTCAGGTAATTTCGCGTGACGAGCAATGACTTACTGGCATTAGGGATCTCGTGACGGAATCCGGCCTGTGTTTGATTGGAGACGAGCGACTCGCAAGCTGTAGCGTTGTAATAGGGACCATCATAGCAAACCGCAGCGTACGGGATGGTCTTGATGAGACGACCACCAACCGTAGCATTGAAAGCTGTGAGCTGAGCACTGCTTGGGAAGCACGCAGAACCTGGTGTGCACCAGGTTCGTGTCTTCGCGGTTGCAACGTGAACCACAGCTAAGAAAGAGAGTACGTGTGAAGATGTTGCCAACATCTCGAAGATGTGAAAAGTGAAGTTAGATGCTACTCGATTCTTGTGGGCTGCTCTTTTTAAAGCTATAAAACCCGACGATCTCGCGTGTCCTGTGGCTGGTGTTGGGCTTCACAGGGCACCCCGGAGATGTATCATGATCCGGGATGAACATCGCACGCGAGTTATGTTCTCCCGACAGCGCTCGCATATATATCTGCCCCCAGACATGGTTGAAGCTCTAAATCGAGGCTGCGGCTATAATGGACAGCGAGTGATTGAGCACGGAGGTCCGCAAGCTGAACACAATCAAAACTAAAACCCGCAAAGCCAGCGTCGACAGAAAGAGATATCGTTCAGCAAAGGCTCGGGGCTCCATGACCGTGTTTTACGAAACCGATCATTGCGGCAGGAACATAATGATGTCGGAAGCTCGTTGCATGCCGACAGGTTGACATGGTTGTTTTAAGCTCGAGGCTGAGGAGCATGCAGCCTGACGTACAGAAATGAGATTGATTGCACTAATATCAAATCATTGATAAGATCCTGGATATGCCTAAAACTCCACATCTATTGAGACCGATCTGAGAAGTGAAGGTAATATGAAACGTTCGGCAATGCAACCGAACTAGCACCATAGCATCCAATATTGGACAACGTCGTCAAAGCTCATAGTAGGAGACACCAACGCCGATATCAGTAAGAGCGAGGTGGTTTGTCCGCATTGGCTTGCATGACACAACGCTAATAAGCATGATGGCGGTGATGTTTGCATACCTGATGATGAGGGTATTGTTGCCACGCTTCACCGCCCACGAGAGCAAGCCAATTGCAATTGTCAGTACGATCTGTAAAGGATGGAAGTCACGCCGGGAGCTATGTCTGCGACGGTTGTACGATAGCATCGAGCCGAGCAAGCTTCCCGCCAAGTCCACTCTTAGGGGTCTGTTGGAATGCGCATTTTGAAATTCAGGAGTTCTGTTCTGGCTCGGCAGGCGAGGCCGGGGAAGTAGAAAGGCTGGGACTGCTGACTACGCAGATCGGGGAGACCATATGTAAGAATAATGAGCCGGTCGGCAGTGATGCAGGAGCGCAATAGATCGTGAAGACTTGTGTGTGAAGGAAATTTCGGAGAGCGTTGATGACTGGATCGGTCGAATAGCCTAGCCCGGAGAGCACAAACATGCACGTCGCCTAAGACGACGTTCTAGGTCCAAGGAGGCGCGTGTCCGCTAGATTGGTATGAGAACGGAAGCAAAATTGGTTTTAAGGATGTTAGATGCGGTCTCACGTTTATCAAGCCTGCGGCACCTATTCCCGCAACTGCGCGACCAGCGAGTATCGTTACCATTATTTGATCTCCGGTGCTGAGAGCGCTTGGGAAGAGGGTGCACGATAGGAAAAATTTCATCGGTTGTGTCGAACAAAGACGTCTGTCAGGCTTGCGAATATCGGGAGAAGGACCTGCCAAGACAGGCAAGTCGTTAACACATCATGATCAGCCCGGGTGAGTCAATAATCACTCTGGACGTCGTCATGAAGGCCATTACAATATGGTTTGTAATTTTAGGGCGCCAAAAGAGCGACTGGCCAGAGTCAGTCCAATATCGCGCGACCGATGAATAGAACGAACGGCGGCAATGTGTGGTCGAGCCGTAGCCTTGCATAAAGTCATCAGATAACAGAGTTCTAGTGCACATATCTATGTGTACTAAGCCGGGTAGCAGATCAGCCTTCCGTGATGCAAAAACACGACAGGCTAAGGCGCACCTGTGCAGTCGAGACACTCTGGGACGATCGGGAGAGCTAATGCGCAGCCTAGACGTACGTACCAGGCCCAGTCTTTGTTGATCGTTTCCTTCTGCGGAGTGTTCTTTGGGTCATATGAGGAGCTACCGTAACCAGTCCCAAACACCTCTGCAGACGAAGATATCTCCTGAGGTAGTGTTGACTGTGCACTAGACATAGCGGGCCATCGGGAAACACGCAACTGCAGAGGGTTTGTACGAGCTGATTGCTGCGTACCCGCGGAGGGATTGCTTATAGACGTGGAAAGACTCGCCGTAAATTGAGCGACGTCACACCCCGGCCAGAGAGACCCGCTTGCACTCGCACGAGCAGGTATTGGGGAATATCGACGATGTATTCCTCTGCGGGTCAGGTGGTAGTACAGCAGATTATCGACAGCGCGGCGTCGGAGGCACAGATGTTTGGTTTCTTTCGTTGATGGGGTAAGGAGGGTGTTGGGGGTTCGGACCAGGCAAGGAGAACCAAAACAAGAGTACAGCGAAACGGTTTAAAAAGGGGGCGAGAATGAATCATGCAGAAGTATCAAAAAAAGAAAAGAAAAAGCATAGTACAGGCCTAGCACCCGAGGGGGAATCAGGCCATAAAAGAAAACACTGGTGTTGAGAGGGTGCGGTCAACACGCAGCGATCAAAAGGCAGAGATGAGCATCGGCTCGTCCTCCTCGAGGAGAAGGTCGTGAGTGCCACGGAGGGCACGGAGGTCTGGTGCACTGGAGGTGCGAACGAGTCCGAATGGGCGCGTTGGGGTGGAGACCGCAGCAGTATGGGGGGAGGCGAAGATAGTTTGCACTTTTCCTTTGCCGACAAGGGCAGCGGAGGCGGGGTGGGACACGAAGGAGGCGAACTTGCCGCCGACCAACGTGTGGCGTCTACGGTGGGATAGGAAGGTAGGTGAAGAGTCCTCGGGATGGTACAGAGTAGCGCTGTCGTCAAAGTTGCTGTTGCTGGCGCGCGGAGTGTCAGACGAGCGGTCGCTGTTGGTGCCGTCGAGCCACATCTCTGGGATCTGCTCTTCGGGCACCAGACCATTGGTGGTGAACACATCGTCGTCATCGCGCTCAGGAGTCTCCTCTCGTTCGAAGGTATTGAAGTTGTCGGGGTTGCTGCCGCTGCCGTCGTCGGACAGGGGCTCTTCATCCCACTTGAAAGTGTTAACGTTCCAGAAGTCGTTGGGAATGTCCTGGGCGGTTGACTAAACAAAGATAAGGGAAAAGAATCATGATGTGGGCCATCAGGATCAAGCGGTCGCGTGAGAACAGGCACAGGACGCACCATCGGCGCAGAAGCGGTGTCCACGTCAGACGTGAAGTCCACCGCATCGGCCGCAGTTGGCTCAGACTCGAACTGGAGACCCAAGCTCTTGTTCGTGTTCTGAATCCAGGCGGCAATGTCGAATTCGTAGTGGGTGCTAGCAGCTTCAAAGGATTCGGATTCGAAAACGTCGAGCGCTGCGTCGACCTGGGTGAGAGCCAGGTTGACACGCTCGTCGTACTCGGCGGCCATTATATCGTTGATGGGCTTGCCGCCGAGACGGGCAATCTCTGCATTCTGGGCCTTGTTGACCTGTGCAACGACGACCATTAGCCACTGCGGAGTGGGCGTCATTTCGCCGCGGCGCTAACCTGAAGGCTCGTGCGAAGAATGTCCTTGATATCGAAAAGCAGGCTCTCCACATCCATGCGAGGGTATCCGTTGAACGCAAGAGCCATTGCGGGCAACTCTAGGAGTGGGCGGGAGAGCCGGAGAGTCGGGGAAACGGGGACTAGGAAGGGGAGGGCGGGCGGATGGGGTGAACGAGAAAGGGTGACTGAGGACTGCGGCCGAGTGGGGCGGAACTAGATCTAATATGTCCGTCCGGCGTCAATTTCAACAACCCGGTAAATCATCTTTACATGGCCACACTCTGGCCACCGAAACAAACACGTCAATCTCGCTCGAAAGACTCACTCGAGCATCCCAGTGCGCAAAGCTCACCGTTCACCAGGCATCACAAGCTCACCGGCGCATCCCAGGCCCTCGCAATATGGAACAATAGCCCCACCACACATTGAGACAATGGGCTCAAACGCCACTCTCAGGATCACGCACGCCGCGGCCGCACACAATCGCGTCATCCACAACCCGTCCTGAGCCGTGCGGGTCCCGTGCGGCTGCAGTGCTCGGCGCAACCATGACTGCTCACCGGCTGCGACGGCTGCAGGGAAGGCGAATGACCGTGCACCGCAGCGGGCGTGTCGCAGTCACGGGTCCGGCCAAGGTTTGGCCGCACCACTAGCCTTATGCTACAGCGAATCAGTGCGCTTACTGCGGCCTGGTAGAAGGTGTATGCCCGCGAGCGGATGGCGGTGGTGGCGGCACACCTCCGAGTCTCAAGTTTCATGTGACCTAGCTCTGGCAAAAGGTCATGAACGTGGTCCCACAGCTACGTGTTGTGGCACAAATGCCACCATACGTGTTCTGCTCGCCACCTTGAACGGAACCTGATGCAATGACTCGTCAAAGGACAACTCACCATCTTTACTTTCTAGCCGGCTGATCCTCATCTGGGCATACAGACATTCTACTATGGCTCGAGAAATGAGGATGGTCCAAAATCAGGTCGGTGCGCGCTGACTATGGCCGTGCCCTTCGACAATTCAAATTTTAGGTAGAACCGAGGGTGGCGGATTGAAACAACAGAGCAAGGAAAGAAATATCCCTCTACATGGTTGCCTTTATTGCGTTATGCAGGCGATGGTCGACAGCCTACCTCGACAGAGACGCTTTACGCAAAGAATAAATGCGCGCTTGACTGCGATTTCGGAGGTCGAGAATGATTAACAGCCAAGCAACCAACTCATCGGGCGCAGAAAGATCCCGAATGGGTAAACCCGTGACGTGTGGAAACATGTTCAGCAGATCATGTCACAAAAGCGTGTGGAGGCTGCCGCGTCGGTGAGTGAATTCGCGTTTGCTTCCTAATTAGTCGGCCAGTCCACCAATCATTCTCTCGCGTTGCATTATCAATTCGAATCTGCTCTCATAAATCTTGACGGGCGATGGGTTACCGCGAAATCAGAGGGGCTCTGTCTGTCTGTAATCTTCGCTTCGCGCTCGTCGTCGCCATTTGAGGTTACCGCCTCAAATTAGTCTGCACAGGAATCGTACTTCGAAGCGGTCTTCTGCAGGCTCGTTACAATATTCCAAGTCGCAACGGTAGTCATCGCGAATGTCGCTCGATGGAGAGAAATGCTGATGCGTAGGCTGTGCAGAGGGTTGCTCATTGGTGACTTCTCGTCCTAAAATATGCACTTGCCGGAAGTCCGTGAACTGCCGGCGAATTGTTCAATAATTACGCCAGGAATAACTGAAAATTTAGACAAAAGTAGTTTAGAATTACTTGTTGAGAAGTTCACAAACCCGATTCTGCCATAATTTAGGTTTGAGAACTTCTCAACGAGTAATTTCAAAAGCAATTTTGTCGAATTTTTCAGTCTTTCTTCACTGGCAATTCACGGACCTGCGACAAGTGATCAAAGCTAAATAAAATACAACTCTAGCAATCAGATTCTTGAATCATAAACATGGTGCGGATGAGATCTTCCTTTGGAAGAAGGCAAAGTAGGGAAGACAGTGCTAGATGCAGGATACCGACCTACCGCACATCAGTCTCACGTTAGAGACAAATAATCCCAGATTATTTTGCCACCGTTTCCACGGCACTGGCTGCAGGGGTCGTTGGCTTAATAGGCGGTACCGCTGGGCAGTATCTGAGTTGGCACGAAAATAAACTTCGAACTCTTGCGCTTGCATTGCCCAACATTACACTCATCTGACCGACGCTCAAGCTCGATAAAGCCAACTTAACTGCTCATCGTAACTTATTAGCCAATGTGAAGAGGTCGTCGCAAGTGTGCGAGGTCAGAAGACCTCAGCTTCGTGCGCTCGTTCGAGCGGGATGCCCGACTGGCCCGTTAGACCGTACTAGGGCGGATTTCCGGCTGCCAGCAGTTTCACTGTACCACAACTTATCTACCGTTGGCCGAAGTACATCTATGCACGAACTTTATAGAAGGGGCTCTTCGCCGTCAACGATACCAGTCACGCCACTCATGCTGTCGACAGTTGGCAAAATTTAGTTGATAGTTTTCTCGAGGATTTCAGCCGCACCGTCTTGCCCGTTGCTGCTGTCTTTTCTTCTCGACGCGTTCAAGGGCAGCTTTGCGGCGATCCCCTGCGTTCCGCTCTTGTCCTCTTGCTCGCGCTCGTATCGCATGCCCGCAATCGCTGTTCTCGTCCCTTCACTGCAATTTCCGCGCCTTCATCGCCCCGCTTGCTTTCGTGCATCCC
Source organism: Auriculariales sp. MPI-PUGE-AT-0066 (assembly GCA_020744175.1). Classification (NCBI taxonomy): domain Eukaryota; kingdom Fungi; phylum Basidiomycota; class Agaricomycetes; order Auriculariales; species Auriculariales sp. MPI-PUGE-AT-0066. Next base: position 7,065 of record JAGTJP010000667.1, read on the forward strand.
TTTCGCATTTGCACTGCATTTCTCGCCCCAGCATCGCTGATTTCATGCTCACGCTAACCACGTCTGCGTGGTTGTCCCTTGGTTGGACCTCCAGTTTCGTGCCCGTGCTTCCGTTCTTGCGCCGGCATTGGCTGCAACATGTCCAAACCACTTTCTGGTCTTCCTATCGTCGACTTTTCGCTGTAGCACGACCACCCCGTGATTTGCGCAGGCGGTCTAAAAGATGTAGCACGTGGAGACAGTCGTAATCTGTAATTGTTGTGCCACTTTACAAGCGTGGTAAGTGAATGCGGTGGAGAAGGAGTGTCACAACTCAGTCGATCCGCTCTCCAGCACGACCATAGCGCCGGATCCTAGCCTGAAAGTCACCGCTGCCAGTTGCGAGGAAGTTACTTGTCGGGCTCAGGTCGATAGAGATGACTGCGGATACTGTTAGATATTATTCATCCGGGGTGGTCTCTACGCACCAGAATCTTTGTGGCCCTGAAGCGTCAACAGTACTTGACTGTGCGTGCATCCCAGAATTGAACCCCGCGGTTTTTCGAGCCACTGACGATGTAGTGATCTTCATGCGACACTGCAACGCTAAGCACTGGTCCTGTAGGTTTGCATTTAGTTTGAGAGCCTCCTGCTTAACCAAAAACGAACCCGTGGCCGCAGAAGTCGTTGATGCAGGTCGCGCTGGACTCCCCTGGCTTGTACGCTCCTGCTTACGGGCCAGCTGACTGACATCCAGTATTTGAGCGTCCTTACCGGATGGTAGCTCGGACGATGAGATATGATGCTCGCATGGTTAATACGCTCACACGATATTCATTATCGAGGAGCGGTCGGGTGCTGAGTGATTAACGGTCGCAAACCCCGGTATTATGACCCGCAGTGAATGTCAAAAGCGAACCTGTGCACTCTTTCCAACTTTTTAGCTATGTCTCAGCCTCAAATACCATAGTATACCATTTTAGTCGTCTGTGCAGTCTCGGGGGTGGTAGCTGCGCCGTCCAATTCTCAGCGTTCCACGCTAGCCGGGCTTGAAGAGGATACCAATTGTCCGGAGACTCGCTCAGACATTCACGGCGCAGCGCTAAGACACTCATTGCGGCTACTCCGGCTACTCGTGCTACTCGTGCTCAATAACTTGTGAAGGCCTTAAAAGATTCTCATGCGTACTCTGTAGAGACTGAATGAATTGAGGAGCTGACCCATCCTCAGGTTAGATCTGTTGAAAACCGGCGCTCGCTAGAGCCGATAATTCGGAGGCGAATGCCGGACGGCGCTTCGTAGTCGGCTGCCGGCTATATATGCCGCCCGACCGAAGCTGCATTGCCATACCTACCTGCCAGTCGCAAGATAACGGAACTTGACGCAGCACACAACACTGTAACAGTCCAAGTCAGTGTACCGCGGCACCAACGGCATGTATTGTCAATACGAACCTCTCGTGCGTGAATGTGAAGCTGGGGGACACGAGACCAACCACTCGGGTCAAGCTCGTCTAAATGAATCCCGAGAGTGTGATCTGAGCCCAGCAGTATCTGTAGAACCCGAATGCGCTTGAGTCGCTGCAATTCCTGGGTCTGAACTTCGGCAGCTGAAACACGTCTGATGTACTGTTGCCAATTGTCATGCTCGCGCCGTTCAGTCTCAACATCAAAGCCACCCTCGAGCGATGTATCCGAATTTGCTGAGTTTGAAGTTGTTGTCTCGAAAGACGAATTCGGAGCCATGCGACTGCGTGCGGGCTTCTCCTGAACATCTCTTACCTCGAAGCGCGATGGGCAGCGAACGCTGTCGAGTTTCAGTGGGAGCTTCATGAGAGCGGATGTGACGCACCATCGCACCCAACCGTCTTTGTCGGCGCATGTCGATACAATCTCGGTATCGCAAGCGGGACACCGTGTCCGAGTGTGGCGATTCTGCCTCTGCATACGGATAACCATCAATGCGTTCATGTGAACCTCCTCCCCAGGATGACAAGGCGGTGTATCCCATGAAGAGGAAAGCAGTTCCTGAGAAGCACCAGTGCCTCCGGTGGGAGCTCGGACAAGTTCGTAGTTGCGTGCCAAGAGTAAACTTTCGCCCATTCTGCCGCGGAACAGCTCGAGAAGCGCATTGTGCAGGTTCTGCGAGACAAACGGTTCAGTGCCTGATCGGGATACCAAGCTGCTGGGAAACGTACAGACGACGAAGATACCTTTTCAAATGGTATAAGATGTCTGCTGTCAAAGAAATCGATGATGAAGATGACGTGAGGGACATCTGGTTGCGAAAATCGTGCCACAAGCCAGTGTTGGTGTATGAGCCAGAGCATGCCAGTAAGAAGGAGAAGAAATAACGGCTTTGGGTATCACGAGATGCGAGAGCCATCACCATCGTGATCGCCATACCATTGGCAGGGGTCATGCCTCTCATTACTGCGCAAAGCAGAGCAGAGCCAGTTGCCCGAAGAGCGGGGAGGGAAATATTGATCTGAATGTGTTCAGAATCGTTATGTATTCGAACGACGCTTCCGTCGCGAGTTGGTGCAGGTGTCAAAGTGGTGGAGGTGCCTTCGATGAGAGCTTGAACTATACGAACATGGTCTGAAATTGACATCAATGTCACGTGGCCTCGGCGGGTGTCTTCGTTCGGCGATAGCGTCTGCTGTGTATTGAAGTCGGTCCGGAAGTTCTTGAAATCGAGCCTAAATTGGACCAAGTTGTCATTCACGCTACGCATTTCTTCAACAACTTCCGAATTTGCCATCGAAAGCGCAGAGAGCAGTTTGGCTTCAGATGTTGTTACCAGCGCGTGAATTCGCCCAAGATCAACATGCATCTGGGTTTGAGTCGATTCTAGAACCTGACGGAGCGCTGATTCCTCGCCGTACATTGATCTGTGGTTCTTGCGTCAGTACTTTCTTTCGCTACTCCGCTATAGATCGCGATCGACTCACAATAGCAAAGCAACCATGAGGGGTTCAAGACACCGTGCGATGGTGACCCGACAAGCCTCAGCGTTGACCTTTCGCTTTAGCTTCCACATCACCCGTTGCCCGGTCTTTTTGCACAAGAAGGCGAAGCGAGATTTCCGGCCGTTACGTGAATCTGAAGCTGTAAACGCGGTGTCGAATTCCGCCACTAGGTCTAAGCCTTCCGCGACGTGCCTCCCAACGATGCGGAGACGCTCTGTGACGATCTCGCGGTGCTTCTCGTTTCGTATCTCCGCAATGATGGACTGGGCGACAGCGAGGAGACGTTCGAGAGAGCGAAGCTCCTGACAAAGCTCCAGGCAGTCCTGAGGTGCACCCTTGCACTCGCCTATGAACTCGACAATCGTAATTGCGAGTTGCACGAGAGCGATTATATCGCCGACGGCGTTGCAAGTTATGGGGAATGGCATGTCGTGGAGAGAGCGCAACACGCGGTCGGGTTTGTGCGGTCAACGCCTCTCAGAAGGCAAACACCACCCTGACGCCTAGTACGATCGCGCAGTTCAGAACTATAATTGGCCGCGGTGATCCATTTGAGGCATCGGTACGCGCTTGGAAGTAAATTGAGCGAGAAGAAGTCATACCAACGGGAAGAGGCAAGAGCTTCAATTCGGGAGTTTGACACGCGAGCGTGAGTTTTGCTCTTCTTTGCGCGCGACATGCCGCTGACCGAGAAGGCGCAGCGGGCCATCTCAGGCCGGTCCAAACTCAACAACGTGCTCGTGAACGTTCGCCAAGGCCCCAAGCCGCTTCTGGCTAATGTCAAATCGCTGCACTTGAAGTACGGCAGCTATGGTTTTGTGCACGAAAGGCGCGAGGTCGAGACTCTCTCGCATACCCCGCCGCACCCACAGGCCGTCCGGACTAGCCACGCAGGCAGATGGCACAGGACTTGCAGGAGGGCGGCTTCGCAGCGCTGATGCAGTGCAATGAGAACGTGTCGACCGTGGGTGCCAACCCTGATGCGCTCCGGCGTGCATGTACAGTTGTACTATGCTCAGGCGGGATTGGGCAATGAGCGTGTGAAGCATGACGTCATGTGGCGAGCGGATGCCAGGAGTGAGTCGTGAAAGAGGGCGCCATCAGCAGCCCTCGGGGAGCGATGGGCGCTGGAGGGCGACTCAAAAGTGCTTGCTCTGGGCCGCGAGTGCCCTAGTGGTCTTAGTAACGGCAGCGGCCGCGGCAGGTGGAATTTTTGGTCGTTACCGGGTTTACCGTTCCGCCCTCTTCAATCTTGGTCTTAGCCATGACAGCGACGGGACGCCGAGCAGAGCCCAACACGGATGAGGAAGCGGTTCGCTCGATCTTACGCTCAAAGAGCAGTATCAATACTCTGCCTGGCGAAGCTTTCGTCAAACGTGCGCGGTCTATCGCAGGCCAACACAATATATCGTGGGACGCGATAGCGAGCCTTCCTGAACTCGCGCCGACCAACTTGAAAACAAGCACAGGCGAAGCGGCAACTGTCGACTGCTCAACGCTATCAGCAAAACACTGCAGGAACTGTCCGGCAAATGGCCA
>JAGTJP010000668.1:0-11553 GCA_020744175.1 Auriculariales sp. MPI-PUGE-AT-0066
ATGAAATTTAACCGCTTGGCTCCGCGCTTTTATGACAGGCCTGTAGACGGCGAAAGAAGCAGCGGAGTGGTTGCATTCAATTGCCAGCTCATCGGTGCAAATGTCAAGTGCCTGAAAATTCATGCGCGGCATTGAAACGCTGTTGAAGTCAGTTCGGATCTATCGCACGTGGACGCGTGACTACTGGAAGTGGAAGGTCTTGCAGAATGCGTGGCCGACTAAGCTGCGTGATGGGTTCCACAGGTGCTTCAGGTGTCTGCTTATCAGTCTACGACGCATGACATGACGGCAGCATCCATATTCCAGACTCTGATGTTGGAATAAGACTGACTGAGCATACCGCGATTCACTGCCCTAGGCCTCACAGCGTCGGGATATCTTCGCGCAATGCGACCAAAAGCTTGCGCGTAGCAGCAGCATCTAATATACAACGTTGGTGCCAGGACGTCATAAATGATGATCGTTCAAGGCGAGCCAGGCTACATGTGAACATCTCGGTATTAACTTGAAGTCCAGCCCCGTGCTGTATCTAATGAGAAACATGGCACGTTGAAAAGGTGACGTGGAAAAGAATGCCAAGAAATATGAGAGAAGTCACAGAGTTACGTGAAGCAACTATTTCCCCGAACGGAGTCCGAAATCCAGGCCCAGCTCGGCTCTTTCTGATCAACTTTACCAGCCCGCGTATGTTCGTGTGACTCAAATTCGCGGCGCTACTAGTCTGCGCAGGAGCATAATAACTACTTCCAGGCGTTTGTGCCCAGGACCTCGACGATGAAGCCCAGTCGTTGGCCTCTCGCGGCCTGTTCAGAGGCAGAACGCCGACGCGTCCGCTGACTCGCATGCCGCGAGATCTTGCTTCTTGTTATCACCGCAGTGGCACACCGCGAGCTCTGAAGCAACCTTGAGGGAGCCCTGTCTCGTCGACGCGGTCGAACGAGAGGGGCGCGAAATTAGCGAACACCATCCGGCCGCAGTGGATTACGCAGCGCGAGGCCGCGCAATGCTTACTGATTTTCAGCGCGTGGATTGTCGGACCTTCGTTGCAGGTAGGAAGCGCCATTTACCATTGTCGACAGCCTCATTGCTTTGCACAAGCAAATCCCTCGTAACCTACAACAAACCTCTCGCAGGATCGAGCACTTGGTTTTCTCAGCAGGGAAACTTCACGACGGAAGAGCAATATTGCATCCAGGAGCTGCATTTGCGCCGGGCCGGGAGGTCACGCGCTCGCCGCTGGCACCACTCCTCGCGATCTGAATGGACAGCGGCGGTCGCTTCTGCCGTCTTCAGAAGCCCAATCTCGGGCCAAAACGGATTCCACCGTGACAATAAATCTGTCGCATGGACTGAGCGAGATAAAACCAACACACGCCGCTCTCCTGTCACCCACGCCCGCTTTCCCCACGAACATGCTCCGCAGGATCGTATTTGCTGCTATCGCTTTTGCAATGAGGCAAGTGGTAGCCGCCAGCCCGCCAGATATCGCCTTTAAAAATCTTGTCACTTTTGGCGACTCGTACACCGATGCGGCCAACACTGGTGATGGTGGTGTGGCGTGGCCCGTTTATGCAGCCGGCTACAACTCGATGGCGCTCTATCCCTTCGCCAAATCTGGCGCTGTCTGCTCTGAGAATCTCACACCTCGAGGCTCTCAGAGCGTGACGGAGAAGCAGATCCCAACATTCCTCGCGCAACTCAACAACGGGACAATCTCGATCGACCAATCAGAGACTATCTACACGCTATGGGTTGGGACAAACGATGTGTAGGTGCCCCGCTCTGTGTGCGTAGTAGCAGCGGGACCCCCGGCTCACCAACACTCAGTGGGAAAGCGGCGCTGGTCAGCGGCAATGGTGTTCCTGGCGTGAGTATCGTGGATACAGCGACTTGTGCTGTGAACTGGGTGCGCACAATGTACGACGCAGGGGCGAGGAACTTCATCTTCCAAAACGTGAGCGGCTACTTGCTGGAGTGTGACTCTTAGACTCGTGCTCATTGTCATTACGCGACAGATGATCCCCCTCGAGACCACGCCAATGTACGCCCCGGATGCCTACTACACTCGATATTGGACATGGGAACGTAATGCCACGGCATGGAGTGTCTTCATCGCCGAACTCACCAAGGCTGGGAATGCCATTTCGCGCCTCATGCTTCAAGACCTTGCGACAGAGCTTCCCGGCGCTCACATTGGTGCGCAAAATGTTACTTCTGACAAATAAAGACGCGGTCTAATGTGTTAATTCAGGTTTATTCGACTCGCACGCGCTGTTTACGGACATGTACTCGCACCCCGAGACGTACTTCAACGGAACGGACACGCTCAACGTTACTGGCGCCGTCAAGTCCTGTGTGTATCAAGTGAACGGTACGGCCGACACCGCGCAGTGCGCGACTGTTGCGGCCGGGTCTGCTCGCGACAGTTACCTCTGGTGCGTCCGCTCGCATTTTTGTTCAGCATTCATGGGACTGATGACGTTTCGCGTCTAGGTACGACGAACTGCATCCGTCCGAGCAAGCAGATCGTATCATTGCTCGTGAGGTGGTAGCTGCCCTTCACGGAAACGTGACTTGGACCAGGTGGTTCAGTTGAAACGAGGGCCCGAGTACGGCTGTCCCAATCATATGCGGGTCGCGCAACACACCGGGTACCCATGGCGCTAAATCCTTCCACCAATCCGGCTTCCGTCGTTAATCTTCTTGTACGAGGATATCCTGGGTGTTCCTTATGTACCACTAAAGGTGTTGGTAGCTTTGCAGGCCGTTTGGTTGATAATGGCCGATACCGTCTTGTGAAAAAGATATGAGGCACAAAATGGACGGGTGACGCAATTTGGAGACGTGGGATGCCGGGCGGGTGAGGAAGGTTAACGAGATTGTCAAAATGCAAACTCAGCCACACTCCGCTCTCCTACGTTGTCACATTCATACGACTGCCCTTCGGATGTCCGTTCCAAACAATACTCGCCATTCTGCTGGTCCACGCTTGAATATAGAAGGGCTTCCCGCGCCGCGGGCCAGTCCATCGCCTGTGCGTTGAAATCCCTGTACTCACTCGATGATACGGGTTGACTCAGGTGGCGAGCAGATGGCGCGCTCGAGCAGAAGGTGGAACACAAATTGTACCTACATGATACAGAGCTGTCCCGATAGAAGATTCAGAGGCCACCTTGCTGCGATGTGATCTGGACACATGAGGGAGCATGACAGTAACAACCTGTCTATTTCTTTGTACTTGCGTATTCTGAACAAATTTTCAGCGTAGACCTTTTTTTTTTTTTTTCATGCGTCATATCGAAACCCACGCCTTGCAAGTGCAGACCCTCGATATCAATTCCATGGCAGCATGGTGGAGACGGCGAACTCAAATATTCTTTGGCCAACTTTTTGATTTTGTCAACATTGTCACTGAAATGTACTTCTGTGCCGGGCCGGGCAGGTCACACGCTCGCTGCTGGCACCGCCATCATCATCTCGACAGACACAAACGCTTGCTTCTCTCGTCCTCGGAGCTTAATTTGGCCCACAACCCCTGCACGCGTCAAGCTTGAGTCGACTACATCATGGAGTGGGCGCGCGCGATAAAACTGCGCAGACCACCTCCCCAGCCATCACACGCCTGCTTGCCCCACGAACATGTTCCTCAGTACCCTTCCTGTTTTTGCTGCTCTGGTGCTAAGGCAAGCAGCCGCCATTGGCGCGCCACATGTTGCCTTCAAGAATCTCGTCACATTCGGTGACTCGTACACCGACGTTGCGAGTCCAGGCGACGGTGGCGTCGCATGGCCGGTTTATGCAGCTGGATACAACTCGATGGCACTCTATCCGTTTGCGCAATCAGGCGCTGTCTGCTCAGTAAACCTGACTCCTCGACCATTTCCAAGCGTGACAGAGCAGCAAGTTCCTGCGTTTCTGGCGCAGTTGGACAACGGCACCATATCGATCAACCAGCATGAGACAATATACACGCTATGGGTTGGGACGAATGATGTGTGAGCATTCGTTGCGTTTGTAAGGCCAATAAGACTCTGGCTCATCGACATCTAGAGGGAAAGCAGCACTCGTCAGTGGCAATGGTATGCCTGGAGTTAGCATCGTGGACACCACGACTTGTGCCGTCAATTGGGTGCGCACGATGTACAAAGCGGGGGCGCGGAACTTTCTATTTCAAAATGTACGCGTGCTCTCGTTGTTGTGCGACGTTGTTGCCCGGCGCTCATCTTGCACTTGCACGACAGATGATCGCTCTTGAAAAGACCCCGATGTATTCGGAAAACGCTTATTACACTCGATACTGGGCGCTCGAGCGAAATGCGACTGCATGGAGCGTGTTCATCGCCGAGCTAACCAAGGCCGGGAACGCCATCTCACGCCTCATGCTGCAGGACCTTGCAACGGATCTTCCCGGAGCTCACGTTGGTGCGGCACAAGTACCTCCGACAAACGATTAGCTAATCACACACTTCAAAACAGGTCTCTTTGACACACATGGCCTGTTCACGGACATTTACTCAAACCCGGGGACATACTTGAACGGCACAGATCCGCTCAACGTTACCGGTGCGGTCAAATCTTGTGTGTATCAAGTGAACGGGACGGCGGATACCGCACAGTGTACCACAGTTGAGGTCGCATCCGCTCGCGACAGCTATTTATGGTACTTGTCTGCAGTGCTCATGGATTTATGCCGCTGGAACCCCTTTTACGTCTAGGTACGACGAGCTGCATCCGTCTGAGCAAGCAGACCGCGTTATCGCTCGCGAAATTGTGGCCGCTCTGCATGGAAACCTGACGTGGACAAAGTGGTTTAGCTAAAGTGGGGATTCGTTCACACGATATCTGCTCCATGGCGATGTGCCTTGCCGTCCTACCTCCGCTACTGAAGCAACAATCTGATTCTAGCCACGTGGGCTGAACGGTATCTTCCACGGGAACAGTTGCTGTCCCTGAATTATATTGAGGGCTGCATGTGCAAACAACTACATGCTTGTCCGTTTGCGATTTGGTGCTAACCGATGCTGTCCAATCGCAGTATGGAACATCTCAAAATCGGCCAGTGTTGATCTAGAGACCTGATGCAGGTCCAAGTACGCCCTAACAAGTTCACTTCCTTTCACAGCCTATTCTCAGGATGCTTCGCAATTGCAACCCGGACGGAAGGTTGTGGAAGCAATTGTACTCACTGGAACCTACAAGTCAGGTGTCTTCATAAGATCCACTGCAGTTGCGCCGGAGTCCAGATTGGACTCACACCTCCAACCATGTTCCTCGCGCCAACACCGTGGACCATGGGAATGCCGCTGATCTCCGGGGCTCAGAGACATTATTTCTTATCCTATTGTGCTCATGCAAATGTTCGCGGGTTGGTCTCATAGACTGGCTATCGCAGACGTACGATAGCTCGTCGCTCTTGCTTGAAAGAGTCAAAGAATCTCAGGGTGAATGCAAGATAACTACGATGAATGCCCGCCACCGGCTGAATCCGTCACCGCATCATCTTCCTAATGATGCAACCCCTGCACCACGCCCAGAACCGTAACTTCGATCAATAACGACGACGTTTCATGTGGATCCGATATATATATCGGCCGCATCTGCACGCCTCAACTCTCTTGTCGCCCCGCCCTCGTCAACCAGTTGTCTACTCTGCGTCCTCCCGCATCGTCCTCCCAATTTTTCTAGAATGCAGCCCACTTTCACTCTCATTAGCTTCCTCTCTTGCATCATTGCTATGGCCGTAGCAGCTCCCGTTCCCGCCTGCACCAAGAACTGCGGTGGTACTGGAGATTGGGACGTCAGGCGCGCCCTTTCTCAAACCCCTGGTCAAGGTCAGTGACCGTCATCAAGCGGCTTTTCAGCTGCATGCTCACTTTCTACAGGAGACTGGAACGGTCGCGATGTTGTGGCACGTCACGAGCAGCACGGCGGCGAGTGGGCCAGCCGCAGCAGCGAAGTTGAACTTCAGTGACTGGGCCAGTTCAGGTGTGCAAACGCGCCCCCTTCTTGCTTGCGGCTTAAATTCAGCTCAAGTGAATAGGGATTCTGATATGTGGTGCATGGGACTGCGCCTGTCTTCACGTGTAGTCGACCTCTACCAATTTCGACGACATCACTTTCCTTGTCACGGGGTCACGTTTCCGCAATCCTTTCGAACGGGGTCAAATATTGTATACTTGACAACACAATCGTTTATAGCTTAAGGCCCATTCCCTACCATGCGCGATTGTGTAGAGAGAAGCTCCCTACCTATAGTCTTCGACGTTAAATCGTGCGCTATACTGTCTGCACCTTTTAATTTACTTTTCTGTCCGTGGGAAAGCAGATCGAGGATTTCCCACCTGCTTCCAGTTATTTGGTGGTATTTGGTTATTTCTCTTGCTCCTCTTCAATCTCACGCCAATGATTGCAACCGCCATCTCGTTCGACATCGCTACCGTCATTCTTAGTCTCTTGTGTGTGAAGCGATGAGGTCGCCTAACCATTGGGAACACAGCAGACGCCGTTCTCGCACGCTGGAACCGCATAAAAGTCAACAATCAACGCACCGTGGCCAAGCGTAATCGCCTCTGCAAAAGATTGAGGCTGCCGGAAATAAAGTCTTGTACGATAGCACTACTTGCACTTGCTTGTACTAGGCATCATGTTCCTCCGGTGATACATTGTCAAAGTCGATTATTCGTAGGCCGAAGTGTGTTATCCTAGGCAGAGCGCCAAGTATCGCTCTCGCCGATTCTTCAGGCTCGACAGAGTACTAATCCCCATCTCTCCTCGAGATTCCATGTGGAAAGAAGGTAGCCAGGAATACGGGTGAGCGATTGCACAATGCCAGCGGCCAGTGACTGTTGTCCGAATAACGCGAAACGGAGAATCTCGTACTGAACGACTACTTGGCACATGTTTATATTTGATCGATGATATAGAGCAAATCCAGGCTTGGTGGTTGACGGCATTCCAATATCGCAACTTGCAGTCTGAAAGGCAAATGCTTCAATATAACCATGTAGCTTTGATGTAGGCTTGACTTTTATAAGTCCAGCTTGATAGCACAGTAGGCGGGGAGGTACCGAGTCGAGTTGGAGCGGGCCACCGGCATCGATGCAACAAGTTACCGGCCGGCGCACGAGAAGCAGCAAGGAACTTCCTAAGTTCTAGCTCTCTAAATATGTGACTTCCTTATGTGCAGTTCCCAATATTTTGTACGAGATCGGTCGTACTTACGGCGCTATCTGGCGCTCTATGCATCAATCGGGAGACGAGTGTGAGTTGAGCCACTAGCGGCCGGTGATCACAAGTAAATGGCAATTAGCGCGGTCGAGTTTGGTCAAGACGAGTTTAAATTGAAGCGGTGAGAGATGACTGAAAGTGCTGGTCGAAGGGCAAATCGCCGGAGCGCCAAAGGGCACAACAACTCTTTTCCTTACGCGCGCCAAGATGGCAGAGACAACAGGAGTCGCAAGCCACCTGCTGGGCACCGACGCGACCAACATCTACAACCTCGTAGACAAGGCTAAGTTTGTGCAAGTCGTGTATCCATCGAAACCTGCTCTGATGGACTTGTACAGCGTGCATGGTCTCAACTTGACAGTGCCTGAGCATGCACGGGATGTCATCAAGGCAAGCCGCACATCGCGACCACCTTGCCGCGCGCTGAGAGATTTTGCAGCCGTGGGATCAGCGCGATGAGACAACAAAGTTCGCGGAATCGAACGTGGATGATCAGGTAGGATGTATTCAAAATGTGGCGCGCAGTTGGTTGATGGTACCACCAGCTTATCCTCCATATCCCCTTCATCGAAAACGTCAGAGTTAGGGCTATATTGCTCAAGCTCGGTTAGTCACACACACGCATTATCCGAGAGTGAGCTTAAACCGATACTGACGCGTTCTCTTAGGCAGAGGCGAGGTAACTCCACGGCGGTTACGTATCTTCATCAACTCGCCATCGTCCAGTGACTTTGGTGACCTCGAGGATATAAAGCCACATCTTGATATTGCCCTGCAAGACGGCGAAACTGGTATCATCGAGTACCCTCTACGAGCGCCTTCATTGTAAGTGCTAGCAGTGGTAGCCGTACTTGCTTTCTCGTCTGACATACGTCATCATAGTACCAACACGAACTCTGTGACTCTCTTCTTTGTCAGTCAGATCTCTAGCTTGGGTTATCGCTAACGAAACTTTACACGAGCGCAGAGTGACTCCTCCGAAGGCGATCAGTCGCGCGTGTTCTACGTTGGCTTCAAAGGTGTCACCAATGCCGCCAAGAAGGAGGAAGCGAACGAGATTGAGACTCCAGCAGCCAACTCTGCTGATGCTCTCTTGGATGCTGTCCGCGAGAAACGCGCGAATAAGCAAGATAGAATACAATGATGACGAAGCAATGCATTTTGCAGTGAGTTCGTGTAGAGATAACTTGGAATAACATGACGCCGAGAGATTGTACACTCCAGACTATGATTGAGAAGTGTGCATCAACTCTCGATTCTTCAGAGACCAGACCAGATGTCGGACCCTCCTCAGGCATCTTCGATTTCCCGACGGTCTTCGTCCTTCCAGGTTTTGATCCCTCTTCATTAAGCCAGATGAACAATCTTGGGTTCGCAATATTTTCAACGTACTTCCGGCACTCCTCTCTGCGGCTTAAAAACACGCCTCCGACGAGCACACAGACCGAGACTTTCTCACGGATGGCAGTTAGCATCAGTTGCTCGTTGCAGCCCAGTGATTGCTCTCGCTCTTGGAACACTGTATACATAGCTGTTATATATCAGCGAATAACCTCCTACATAATAAACTGGGAAGAGAGGGGATGATGGTCAGGAGCATGTGCAAGTCTCAACTTAGCCAGCATTGTGGGGCAGTTGTGAGCTGAACCACTGCGAGCCTTCTTTCACCTACGAGTCAAATGAGAAATCGGCGAGTAACAGATAGTTCAGTCCACATACAGTTGCACCATACGACTCGTCTCGAATACCGCCGGCCAGACTGCCGTACTCGACTATGGGATAATCAACTTTCATAGGTCCGGTGATAACTCGAAATCACTCACCAAAGACGAAGCCAGCCTTACCGGACGCCAGACCCCAGCTGTTCTGGATGATCCAGACGAGCCGCGGCAGAGAGCCGCACGGATCGCTGGTGCGCCGATAATGGAAGTATCCCACAACGGTCACTAAGGCGTAGCCTTATGAGTGACTGGTCACCATGTATGCGAACGGCTCACTGGCATGTCCGGATCCACAGGTGTGGCCAGCATAGCTTGGATGACCGTCATAGAACACCGGTCTCGGATCTGGTGAGGTCGAAATCGTCGCGGCATACTGATTAAACGCGGCGGTGACGGTGAAGCCCATGAAAATGGGTCCTGCGCCAATATCAGTGACCATGATGTATCGCTCTGCAATCATGTACCTTTAGTCTAACACAAAACCAGTTAGCATTTTGATCGACTAGTAAGAAGTATAACTCTTACCTTTAGATGAAGTTTCATGTCGTCCGCGAGGCCAGTGCCTTGTGCGAGGAAATTGGTTACTGTCACTCGCCAAAAGGTGTGGGGGGTCGCGATGTATGGCAGGGAGCCGTACTGCCCGGCACCACATTGATTGTTCTGCACAATAAAGTGTAAGGTTCCTTCGGCCTAAAGCATATTTCTCACGCACTCGGCAAGTAAACAGGCTGGTTCCAGAGTTCCTGCACAAATGAAATGGGTGAACTGTGAGCGATAAGCGTGCGGCAGGACGTACCACGGCATGCAAGACTCAGTAGCTAAGAAGCTGTTGGTGACCGTCGTGTACAATGGATCCCAGCTGGTGCCGTCTAGATATGATTGAGCAGCCCTACAGACCGCAACCCACTCCAGAGAGAGCTGTTTTGGCGTAGTACGGCCGAACTGCTTCATCATAGAACCCTCTACGACAGAGGTTAGCGTGGAAGGAGCTGCGCCGTGTTAAGGTGAATGTCTTGTAGTGTAGCGTTGGAAAGAGACTTGCCACACCACATGGAGCCGTCCTGCTGTTTGATATTGAAACGATAGGTTGTGCGAGGATCGTAGTCGTCAAGAATCTGGCGCGTGGCAAGCGTTGGGTTGGATTTTTTTGACGGCATGCGTGCGCCGAGTTCCAACTCGTTGTTGTCCTCCTCCTGAACCTGGCGGCGCCGCCGGCGAGCGTTGGGAATGGTGGTAGGACAGGAGCCCGATTGGCGCTTGACTTTGTCACCTTCATCTTCGACTGTGCCAGTAGCGTTTGCAGCTCTCTTCCCGAAGGCAGCATTCTTCAACGAGTACAGATTCGCCATTGCTGCGCCAATAAGTTGATGGCGCTGGATCGTTACTGCTGGGACGGGAGCGCTTCTGTTCGGTGGACGCGGACAAATGGGGTTGGTGCTGCCGCCAACCGGACCTGGGCAACGGCGTGAGTGGATTTACGTAGGATGGAAAGACCGAGGAGACGAACCGCCAACCAGTCGGAACGCTGACACGCCGGAATCTGTCTCTCTGCAAGTCATAGTCCGGAATATTTTGCAGCGAACTTGGCTGCTGTTTTCCGCCTGAACGGTGAATCTACAGGTCGAATTGTTCAGCGCAGCCAATGCTGTGTGATGGTCGTCATAATACTCACCCTACACAACCAGCCGTGGACGAGCACTTGGTGCGACACTGACCCATCCCCGATTCGACCGTGCTACTCAATGGAGTATCGCAATAACCTGTCTTGAGTTGGGGCTAAAATGAAGTAAGCTCTAGTAGATGAAAGTGATGTGATGCTGCAAATGCGTACAGTGTAGTTCAGAGCATCGCAATCGCAGCCGTCGGTATTAATCTTGTAGCTTGTCGAGTGTCAGCACAGATATCGACTCCATCATCTCACTTACCACATGGAGCTACAGCCGAAGCTGAGGAAACCACATGCCTTAGCGCCCTCTGTAAAGAGACCATTGCAGCTGATGTTCTGTATGAGAAAGATGATGTCCGACGAAAGAAAAATACTGACCTCTTCGGAAAGACCTTCTTGCCACCTTCAGAGCAGTGACTGGCCCATGAAGTCCCAAGGGCGGCGCACGAGCTAGAATAGTACATGTACGCCGCGCACTTGGGTTCTGGCTCGTTGCCACGATCCCAGAATTTGAGATCGAGGTAGGACAGTAGGTCCGAAGCATCATCCCGGGCGTTTTCCTCCATCCGGGTTAAAGCTTGATCGATGGAAAGACCGACGAGCAACGCGATATAACTAACGAGAAGACCGACAAGAACAAAAGCACCTATGAATCATATCTCAGTATCAACCTTCGCATCCAGAATGGTAGCGTACGTTTTTCCGGAAGACCCAGTTCTCGGCGGCGGAGGTTCTCGACTTGTTGGTCGACTAGCTTGTTGATACCACCCTGAGCTTCGGCTGCTGCATTGATGTACTCGTCCTCGTTCAAAACGCCATCACCGTTCTTGTCGCAGTCCTTCATAACGATTTCTGCGACATTATCCGTAGTGAAACGACTGTCGAGCGAGTTGAGACCACGAGAGAAATGCGCGCTCGCAGCAATGATAGTCTGCAGCT
>JAGTJP010000669.1:0-11516 GCA_020744175.1 Auriculariales sp. MPI-PUGE-AT-0066
CGTCCACAGGTTGCGCGATGTCCGTCGAGGATGATCTAGGAGACATTGCACCGTTTATCGAAGAGGCGAATGTGCTTGTAACTCATCTTGCGGCCATTGATATTGGCTTTATATGTTGCCCTCCGGGCCACCTTGTATTAATGCCTTTCTTGTTGACGGTGGCCCGTCGGTCGCGTATGCCCGAATTTTTGGTAGAGCATTGCAAGGAATATGTCAGCTAGGACCCGTGGGGTATTTGGCAAGGAGATCGAAAGGCCGCGGCCTCAAGGATTCAGGAATAGAGCCGACACTTCATGCCGTGGAGGAATTAGAACTGGAAGAGGCAATGAGCGCCGAGCTCGAACAAGTCACCGCAAGCATACTTTAAGTAGCCGGACCGAACTGTCGTGGTTTTGATCACTTCTCAATCTGTGAGGTCATCACAGTTGAGTGATAGCCTCGTTCTGGGTTAGGTATGATGTGGTTGACACATCGACGTTCAACTTTCATCATCACACTGGCAGTGAGATACGCTTGCACTTCACAACCACTTCATTCACCGACCTTAGCAGCTGCCTACATAGCCCCCTGTCGTGAGATTGCCATCCGGGAAAGGATAGGTTGAATTGCACGAGCAAGCTCCCTTGCAAAGTCCGGTTCCTGTTGCAGCGAGAAGCACTGTGCTAGCAACAGCAGGTACTGAACAATGTTGCATACTGCATCGACATCGTTCAGACGCGAATTGAAACACGCGGCAATGATCGTATATCTTTGTGCGGTCTCCCAGTCGTTCTTAAACACAGAGACGCGCTGAAGACCATGATAGATGGATGATGGAGTTATATCCGTATCCAAGTTGTCGACCGCTCGCGGGTTGGCTTGGAGGACATGTGAGACAGCTGCGAAAAGCAAAATTGCTTCAGCAGGATCTGCATCGTAAAGCGCTGCCTGGCCACGCGCTTCACGTAGATACGATAATGACCACGGGCGCTGCTGCTGATCGCGCCAATGGATTCGGTGTCTGGCTCTAGCGCAAACGCAATGTCCGATTCAATGTTTGAGATATATGAAGCGACGGCCTGGACGGTATCACGCGGGCGGGTGGTGTGCAGCTCCGTCTGGAGGAGGGCAGACCATCGAGACGTAGTGTTCGAAAAATTTGTTGCAAAGACGCGGTGATGACGGATGTGAATCGAGCATGAACGTTCCGAATGGTGAGAGGACGCGCACGCGGTGCTGTGCTGTGCGGTACTCCAGCGTGTTCTGTGGTGCGGTGGGAATGGTCCGCGGCACTTCCTCTATGTCGGCGGCTAGCTGGATACGAGCTTTCTGCGGTTTATGTGAGCATCTAAGGATGATGATCACCCTGATCACTGTAGCCGCACCTGTACGACGTCGCTAATGATCAACGCACTCCCGCTGAGGTTGCGCAAGATGGGCAACCCCACGGCTTTGCCTGCGGCGGTGGCGTTAGCCAGACCGAGCGATATCGATGCACTCATCCTCGCGAGTCGAAAACAAGAGGTGCTGTTGAACCCACGACCCGCAATCGAAACGGGATACACCGCCATATGATAACTTTGGGACATTTATGCGCCAGTTTCCGTTAATCGATACTTTCAAGTAACCTCTGGAAACGCTGGCATATCAGCAGGAGGTTGGGTATACAAGCAGCTGCGGTGCACTGCAGTTGGTAAGGAGACATCAGCATGGCCCAGACTCAGGATGATAACATAGAGCTTGTCTACTAGAGGTACCGGGGCGCATTGCAATATAACGAATAGAAATAGGAAGAAGAGATGAAGGGACGCGCCGGTGGCTGCCGGATTCGCGACCTGCCTTCAAATTTCTTCGCACGAGATGGCGGACGACGCAGAGGCGTCCAAGCAGCATGGGTCCGCGCAGAATTCAATGACTGCCTAATTCCGAGCTAACAATATCTAGATCGACTCTATTCGTCTCCAATTTGCCGTTTTCTGCAACATCTGTCGACTTGCAGACTCTTTTCTCCGACATCGGGCCCGTTCGTTCTGCGTTCGTAGTACAGGACAAGGAGACAAAGATATCGAAAGGCGTTGGATACGTCTCGTTTGCGATACGCGAAGATGCGCAACGGGTATTTGACCAGCAAGACCTTCAACTCAACGGTCGTAAGTTGCGCATCCAGTGGCCGAGCCAGAAGGTATCTCGATTCCTTCCACAGCAGTATCTTGCAACTTAAAAATAACTTCAGAACAAGGATGTTGAAGAGGTCAAGCCGAAAAAGCAGCCTCGAGTCGCACAGCTAGAGACGCAGGGGCCCTCCCCGGCAAAAGCGCCAGTTCAACACGACGGTCAAGCTATTCGAACTATCGTTATATCAGGTCTCCCAACTGGTGTTGATTCGAAGGTTCTTTGGAAGAAGATCCGGAAAGAAGATGGCGCAGAAGAGATCAAGTATCCTGTGGACGGTGCTCCAGCAGATATCGGTGAGTAAGAGTGTTGATTTTCAGAGAGATCACTGCGCACGGCTCGAGAAATGCTCAAGCAAGCGCGCGCCATACACCTGAAGTTGTTTGCTGGATATACATCTGACTTGCTGCACTTAGCACACGCCGTCTTCACCACGCCGAAGCAAGCATTCAATGCGTCGAAACATCTACACCCCACGTTTTCAAAGGCTCGCTTTTGTCAGTAACAGTCAAGAAACGGCTCGACATAGTTCACACCAAAAAGTCCGGCACGCCTCAGCGCAACAGCCGCTTGATTGTACGGAACCCCCCCTTCTCGGTGAGCATGTTGGTCGTATATTCGACTCTTCCGACTCTCACGCCATCATGACAGGTGACTGAGGACGATCTCCGCGCGACCTTCCTTCAATATGGACCCATTTACTCAGTCAACATTCCACAAACTGCTGCTGCTGCTGGATCCGGCGACGACGAAGCAGGCCCATCCTCCACTACTACGCGCGGGAAAGGATTTGCCTTTGTGTGGTTTGTCAGCAAGCCGGACGCCGAAAAGGCTATCGCTGGAGCCAACGGTAAGCCGATGCGTCTTGCCGAGGACTCGGCGACGATCGCAGCGGCAGGCTCGACGAAGAAAGCCGTCAAGCGCAAGGGCAAAGAGAATGAGGCGCGGTTGATTGCTGTCGACTGGGCTCTCAGCAAAAATCACTGGGAAGCTGAGAAAGCTAAGATTGAGGATGCGATGGAGGTCGACGAGGAAGAGCTTGCGTCCGAGTCCGAAGAAGAATCCGCGGTTGAGGGTAATGCCGATGAAGGCTCGGCCAGCGAGTCCGAAGAAGGTGGTCTCGGCGTTCACGATGGCAAGGACTCGGACGAAGAGTCTGACGACGATGATGCGATAGACAACGATAGGTCCGACGATGAAGAACCGAAAGCTCGACCTCAACTACCCGACACGGATGTAGGCACGACGCTCTTCATTCGCAATGTGCCTTACGACGCCACCGAAGACGATATTCGCACGACGTTCCGTGCATTCGGTACTCTCCGCTACGCCCGAATCACCATTGATAAAGAGACCGGGCGATCGCGCGGCACAGGATTTGCGTGCTTCTGGAACAAGGAGGACGCAGATACAGTCGTTGAACATTCGAAACTGCTACGCGAGGAGATTGGCGACACGACGACAGCGACGACACGGAAGAACCCGTTCAGCATGCACTCAATCCTGACGCCGGACCCGAGCTCTTCGCTGGCTCGCAGCTTGGTGCTTCATGGCCGTACGTTGGACGTTACGCGAGCAGTGACTCGGGATGAAGCAGGCAAGCTCAAGGAGCAAGGTGAACGGCAGCGCGAGAAGGCAGACAAGCGGAATCTGTATCTCATGCGTGAAGGAGGTTAGCTTTTTTTCTGTTTTGTTGAAAAACTATTGATCTTGATTTGCAGTCATCTTTCCGAACAGTCCAGCTGCGGTTACACTTGTGCCTGCAGAACTAGAGAAACGACAAGCGTCGTACAACGCGCGCCGGGCGCTCCTGCGCAGCAACCCAAGCCTATATGTCTCCAAGACGCGTCTCAGCGTCCGCCAGCTTCCTCCCTGGGCGAGCGAGCGCGTGTTAAAGCGGCTCGCTACGCATGCGGCCAGGGCGTTCGAGTTTGAAGTAAAAGCTGGCTCTCGACAACCGCTCGCCGATGACGAGCTCACCCTCCAGAAGATGAGGAGCGGCGCAGGTGCAGGTGCAGGTTCAAGAGCAAGACAGCGAGGACAAAACGCAGAAGAAGCGATGGCGGCCAGGCGAACGCGCGACAGTTGTTTCGCAGGCCAAGATTGTGCGGCAGGCGGACCGTCTCGATTCCGCTCACTGCAAGGGGCGCAGCCGCGGCTATGGCTTCTTGCAGATGACATCGCACGCGGACGCCCTTCGTGTGCTGCGATGGGCGAACAACAACCCTTGCTGTCGAAACCCTGATGCGCAGCTGGTTCAAGAAGGAGCTTGAGGACACACTTTCAGGGAAGATAAAGAGCGCTGCCGTTAAAGAGGAAGAGGGGCGGCCGATACAAAAGAGACCGACAAGGCACGCAAGAACCGGCTCAGGCTAAGATTGAAGAGCTACAGCTTAAAACGGAGACCGGTGCTGAGACGAAGACGAAGGGCAGCGGACTTATCCTGGAGTTCTCTATTGAAAAACGTCCAGGTTGTGAAGAAGCGGCGCGAGAAGCAGGAGGTATGTTCCTACATTCATTTCTCTGCGAGTGATACTGATGATCTCGGCAGGCGCACGGTAGTACAGAGCAGCCTCAGGGCAAGAAAAGGACTTTCATGGACTCAGTAACTCGGACGGACGATCGCGCGAGACAAAAAGCGTCGCAAAACCGACAAGGACAGGAAGCGGGCTCATCGAAGAGCAAATCCGCTGCCCCGCACCTCAGGCTGATCCGCCGGTAAGCGAGAAGCAAACCACTTCGAGTCACTCGCAGCGGACTACCAAGAACAATCTCGGTGGTCTATCGGGCGGAAACGCAGAAGAAGCGTCGTGAACGGCACGGGTGATAAAGTCATGTATCGGGCTGAGCATTGCATGGTGCCAATGCGTCGAAACGCAGAGGTGGTAGTACAGTACATCATGAATTCGTCACACTATAACACTGTCCATTGAATGTCCCTAAGATCATCGATTGTTCTGTCCTTTCAGACGCTGAGTGCAACCAAGCCTTTGTCACCTTTCTCAGTCGCCTTGTGGTCGGCGTCGACTTCATGCTGACCTCTCCGATCATGTTCTGCTTGGCCTCACTTCGTAGTAATTTGGTGGGGGATTCTGCGTCTGATGAACTCACGCGACGGTGAAACCCTGTGTCTGCTTCGCGCGCCTGGCACG
Organism: Auriculariales sp. MPI-PUGE-AT-0066; assembly: GCA_020744175.1. Taxonomy (NCBI): domain Eukaryota; kingdom Fungi; phylum Basidiomycota; class Agaricomycetes; order Auriculariales; species Auriculariales sp. MPI-PUGE-AT-0066. The sequence continues at coordinate 5,304 of JAGTJP010000669.1, forward strand.
GTAGACGTTGCGTGCGATGAGCGCGAACACGTCCAAATGCGAAAAGACTGCCAACGATGATGCAGCGAGAGACCCGGCTGACTGGCTGAACGAGGATTCGGTGTACGCGACACTGGAATCGGAAGACAGTCCGTTTGGAGTAATAGTAATGGACAGCTCACTGTTGCGCGCATGCCCTGCTCGCAGGTATTGGGGGGAGTAGAAGCTCATCGTCGCTGAGCAAACACGAGGACCGGTTCAGCTTTAGATATAGTGCCAGCAACTTTTGCACCAACCTCCTTGGTCCCAATCGGTTTCGGCGATGATGTATTGTACGGTACCGTCTGGGTTGTCGACTTGCCACCGGCACTGATGACTCGGTCATCCAGCCGTGTGCAAGGCTCTGACCGAGACTTTGCCCGCACGATTTCCAGCTGCCTCCGTTCTGAGGTTTTGTGAGCGGTCTCTGCTAGGCAGCAAGCGGCGTTTGAAGCAACTGACCCATTTGTCCAAATAAAATTCAAAGTGTCTCCTCGATACATATTGAGGTAATTTGGAGCGAACGCATACGGCGACAGAAGTCGAATATACTTCGAGAGCCAGTGTCATGAGCTCGAGAACGCTGGAAGCTGTAAGCCCTTCCGAGAGCACGGACCTGAGGATAGCCCACGGCCGTTGATGCCGTGTTGCAGAACTGACATGTGCTAGCAATTGAACCGGTAGGCATGGTGGAACTGGCCATGTCTGAGGGGCACGTTGAGGGGTAAAGCTGACACGGAAAGACCGTGCTTGCTATCCCTTCTGCAACTTTATAGGATAGGATGGGATGAGCTGCGGACTCGCTTCCGACTAACCCCGAACACGCCTAGCCCCCGCGTGATCCTGTATTTCCTTTGGTATACCTGAAAGATGTGCGAATTTATTAGATTGTAGGCTGCGAACCAAGCGTCTCAGTTCATGTCTGTCGTGGAGTTGGTGATCTCGCAGCTCGGCACAAAAACAACAAGAACCAGCTGCTGCGGAAGTCTACTCGGGGCCGCCGTGAAGGAGAACTCCGGAAGTATCGCTGAAACATGCCAACTTCCAGACGGAAAAGGCAAACGTCGTTGCTCAACACGTGTTAGGAAGGTCCGCAGCAAAGGGCGAAGCTGTGTCATCAGTTAACATGCTGTATGTCTCCAGGCCCCGCAGCTTTGACGATCTTTGGCGAATATGGGACCCGGCATGTGGCGTTCGCCGGTCTGAGGTTGAACACGCGTTTGCCTTCTCAGAAATGCTCCCATCCTCAGCAGTGATATCCAATATCTGCACCGCCCATCCGGGTCGCGCGCAGGTTATCAATGAGCTCACTCACCTGCTCGCATACCCCGGTTGTGTACCACCCTTTCTATTTGTCCAGGATGCGTTCTGTCCGCGACGTACTCGCTTACTGCTGGAGGATATACTGCGTGTGACCAAGGCGCGCACCGCTGTCGTACGCGCCCAAGCTGCAACAACACAACACGCGGTTTTTGAAGCCGTGCTGCAGCAGCTTATGTATGACCCAGAGGGAATGCAACTGCAGAAAGAATGGAACAAGGGATGGACCAACAGCGTGGACGGATTTTGCGCAGGCTTACGCGAGATACTTGGGTCGACCTCTGAGAATGAAGTAGTGGTACGACCATCATCGCCAACAAAGAAGGCTGCTGCAAAATCGCGCTCCAAGTCGCGATCCCCGAAAAAGTCTCCTGCGAAACGCAAACAAGCTGTCGACCCTGAGGACGATGAGGAGGATGCCGCTGCTATGGATGTTGATCCTGTAGTCGAGGAGAGCAGCGGACCGGTCGTTCTTGTCATCGACGCTGCCGAGCATTTGCGTGACCATCTGCCCGACCTGCTAGTTCCTGTCTCTCGCCTGGCCGAATTAGTACGCTTGACCGGACTCGCTCCCTACGCAGTGCTCATTTACTATTCGTGCAGGCACGTATCGATATCACGACCATCTTCATTTCGACTTGGTCTTGGATGGATATCCAGCCCGTATTCGCTGCATCACCGGATCCATAAATCCTTCATTTCCCACCTTTAGATAAACAAGGTGCAGCCTCGAGTGTGGGCTAGGTTGATTCTAACCATCCACCCCTGCAGGCCATCTTGTCGACATTCTCGATGTCGTTGCAAAAGCAAGTAACACCGCTCTTTTGGAGGACCATACTCGATCTCTCTCGGTGGCATGTTCAACAAGTATACATCGATTCTGCACGATACTTGTATCGCATATGTTCGTGATGTGGACGAGCTTGCTTACATCTGCGGAGCCACCTGGGTACCATTCGTGCAGCCGATCGTGGACGTCTGGCGGATACGACAAATAGAACTGGACGTGATGGACGAGGATACGCCACCGCCGCCTCCAAGTGAACAGACACAACATCAGTTCATCAAGGCCATTCATGCCGGCGCTCAATGCAGCTCTCGAGGTGCTCTATCCGCGAGCGGTCTCTCCGCGCGACTTTGCGATGCAATACATCACGCCCGTGCTCGCCAACGTCATCATCAACTTCGCCAATGCAGAGGACGAGCCGGCGCCGATTTCGCCCATCAAACACAACAGCCCGCGCAAGGCCGGGCAACGGAGTCGCAGGCGCAACGGCAGGCGCAGGCGGACGCGCTGCTACTTGCACGTGGTCTGCCGCGCATGGCGCAGTATATCCTCGTCGCGGCCTATGTCGCCAGCTTCAACCCCCCACGCTCCGACGTGCGGCTATTTGGACGGACGTCGGATGGCAGAGGGCGGCGCAAGAAGGGTGGCGGGATGGCCAAGGCCAGGCGGTCGACCGCGACGGCCGCCAAGGTGCGTACTTCAAAAGCGTTATGTGGACTCAGCTGAGAGGTATTGTTGCCAGATTCCTCCGAGGTTGGCGGGTCCCTCGGCATTTCCTCTCGAGCGGTTGATCGCGCTGCTGGGTCGACTTCTCGAAGACTACGACCCACCCGTCCAGGACGATGATACCACAGTCGACGTCGGCGCACTTTCGCTTGAATGCGCAGAGGTGGATGTGGGCCGTGTTCAGACACTGGCATTGGTGCGTTTGCTTGCCTAACAGATGCCAACTCTCATCCTCTGCTGGCTTGAAGATCAACGAGCTTTCGACGCTAAGGCTGCTTCACCGCACTGGAGCGGCGGACAAAGCCATAGACGGTGTTGTGACGTTCAAGTGCGGCATTCATAGCGGTCACTCTGGTTCTTGCGAAAGAACTCGGTATCAAGGTTTCTCGGACTTACCTTTGGGAGCCCGATTCATTCTGACATCTGAATTAAACCTCTATGATTGGTATTGTGTACATGTCAGTGTGAGGATAACACCGCGAAGCCAGGCGCAACTGAACATGAGATCAAAGACAGAATGGGTTGATCGTTCTAATAAGGACAGCAAAAGATAGCTCTAAAGCAAGGGCGTGCGGGGAAAGCAGTGGTCATTGCGACGGCATGAGCGGGACATCTATAAAAGCGAAGCGAGACGTTGAAGGAAAAAGAAGAGAAAGACGCATTCTTCTAAGCTAGCCACCCCCTGTCTATCGCGAGAGGGAAAACGATTATGTCAAAGGCGAGTAAATAGCATGTCACACGGGAAGAATGATAAGAATGCTCAGCAGAAAACCCACGCACGGCAGCAGCACAAGACTTGCGGCGCACACCACAGATACTGTAACCTCACTCAACGCCGCTTCTCTTCATGTTCCTGGTCCCGTCCCACCGCGGCGCCGACGGGCGGAACGAGCAATCGTCCACGGAGACCGAAAGCATAAAGACGACGGTGTTGAACGCCCAGAGCGCCACGACGAGCACACCCCCCACGACCTCGAGCACGCGGAGGAACAGCGATGGATGAGGATACCGAATTTTCCCGCCGCAGCAAAGAATCCCACTGTATGCAGGCTGTGAGAACCTTGTCATCTGGAGGAAAGTGCGCACCGAGCGGGAAGGTTGTTGCAACCACGCCATGCCCCAGCCAATGGTTTGTCCGCGCGGAGGAGGCTTTGGACCCAGATCACGGACGTCGCGAGAATGAACCAGAAACACTGTCCCCATACGCACAGCGCCGTCAGCCAGCTCGCCACAAACACCATCTCACCCGCGTTGTTATTGGGTAGTAAGCAGCGGCAGTTGAAGGACTCCGAACCGCGGAAAGACCTCGAGCGCGCGCTGGCCGAGGTTGAGAAATGCAATCGCGGTGAATCCGGGCGGGCCGACGGACATGAAGAAGATGGGCACGGCGCGCGTGTCGTGCGGGTGGCCGAAAAGCACGTTTCGCGACATCCGGCCGAGAGCTTGAGCTGGCCGTGAGGAAGCCGCAGCCTGGAACGCGTAGCTGAGCATGATGAGCGGGATCGCTCGGCGGTCCTCGACGATGTTTGCTAGAGTGCTGCCGACGGCCCCGGCGAGCATCATCGGGAATACGGGTAGACATTCTGAAGGGGTGATCGTTCGAAGTCGCGGTCCTGTGGGACTTGCGCGTTAGATCTTGGTCGCCGGCCGGTGGAGTTGCGCACGCACTTGCTGATCGTACATCGTCCACTGGAGTACCGCCGCACAGAAACGGACCATTGCGACGATATCCAAAAGAGGACGTACATGACGTCGATGAATACCGGACTGTGACGTGAGGGTGACCATATGATGACGCTCATGTAAATGGTTGCAAAAGCCAAGATGGTGGTCTGGAAGAAAAGAGCGCTGCCGGGCACGACGAACGATCGTCTGAACGCTGCAGGATGCCACATGCCTTGAGAGCGAGCAGTGTGAGGTTTGTAAGGTAGATGATGCAATTGAGGGCGAGGAATACATAGCCTGAGTTGAGATTAGGTGACCTACCCTCCCACACAAGCACTAAGATCGCGCACCGATGTACTGCTTCGCAGGAAAGTGGAACGAGATGTTACCAATCGAATAGTACATTCGCCAGTGCCAAGGTTGAGCGTGAAGAAGCCCAAACTCGAAGACTCGAGACTTCTCCTTCCACGTGAGGATTATTGCGTTTCTCGTACTGTTTGACGCTTCACCCTGCAAGGACGACGAGGAAGAGTTGGGCTGCGCCGGAGGCGGATTCGGCAGAAAGTTTCGCAACGCGCGACTGAAGCGGTGTCGTAGCTGCGACTTTTCTAGGTCGAGGATGTTGCGAACGTCCGCGAGCGTGCGGTAGTGCGCTCGCTCAGTGAGGTCGGCTGCCATGGCTGAGTCAGTCCTTGTACTAAGCAAAGTGCGGATCTGTGATGTCAGCTGTTGAAGTTGACAATGGGACTGGAGTAGTGGCAGAGGTCAAGGTGCGGCGGCTGGAATGCGCGCGGGGACAGAGGTGCGGTCGATATCTAGCATGGCAATAAAGACACACGAGTTTGGGAAGCGCCCGACGACCGGCGTCATACCGGGGAACCACCGCAGGCATGCCGTGACCGCTGATTCAGGTTTTTAACACGATGAAGGTTTCTGTGAGACGGTCGATTACACAGAGGTGTGCATGAATTTTGAGTTGAAGCATCCAACACTTGACCAGGTCTTGCCACAGCTCGGGTGTCTCAACCAAAATACACACTTTGATTATCCTCATTAGGAGAGAGGAACAAAATTTAGCGCGCTGGTTCCACTTGAGAACATTTTTATCTTCCTCTACTTTGTTCCAACATGCAAAATATCTGTCGAGCCGCAGGATCTCACTTGTCGGTGACAACGTCGCATAAAACTCGGACCGGTTGTCGGAGGGATAACTTGGAACACCTCGAATCAATTTTTCACGCCACTGTTGGCTTCACGTCTCATGACTGCACTGCGCGAGACTCTTTGTAACCCTGCCTTCGCCTTCCAAAAATATATTTGCACCAATCTCTAGCTCAATTGCCACGTCGGTCATGTCCTCGAAGGCACGGGGATGTTGCAATCAGTCGGACCGCAATATTCTAACTCTTTGGCGATAATTTTTGCTGGGACAGCGTGGGTGCTATTGGCTCTGTGGCGGCATTTCCGATCAAACCAGCTGATCTTCAAACATCACCACGGCACGGAGCAATGTGGGCAAAACGGAGGAGTGATAATCAGACTTGACAGCTGGGACGTAGCAATGGGGAGCTTGGAGAGCAGTGAGAGCGAATGGAAAGCAAGTTGGAACGACGAAAACGAGCTGGAGGTCGAGCTGGGGAAATTGGATAGCAATGAGCGCGAATGAAAAACATTGGACGGCGAAGAAGAGGCTGGAG